>VZSZ01005650.1:467834-536197 GCA_013398815.1 Ibidorhyncha struthersii
GGGGTGGCTGTACACACGCAGATATGAACACATGCCTTATCACAGGAATGAACAAAGCACGAAAAAGCCCACAATCACATGACGTGTTCTGTGTACAGCTATGATTTAGGCAGTAACAACATTAAAAAAAAAAAAAAAAAAGAGTTTAAATTCTACTCTGCTCGTTCAGGTTGGGTGCTCAGTGCGGTTTACGAGCTCCCTCCCTTTCAAGAAAAAGATTTTCCAATCTACTTTTTTTCATATTTTTGTTTTTCCCAACTGCCCACAGTTTTACGGTGCTTTCACGTTTCAAAGAAACTGTGAATAATGTATACAATGATACAAATGACTTTACGTACTCCAGAGAAAATAAATGATAGTTGCCATTATCACATCAGTCAAATAACATTTTCACACAAATCTGTTTACATTCACTAGAACGATAACATAATATGCTCTTCAGCAATACTGCCTTATCAACCTGCAAAGCAGTGTAATAACAATTAATATAACATTTAAAAGCCTACACTCTCATTTTACCCATAAAAGTTTGTTAAAAAAACTTGATATCTCTGACATTCAAAAATAATGTTATAAATATGCAAATTAATTTTTTAAAGTAAAATATTTGCATCTCCTTTCCTCCTCCAGGCTTTTGAACTTCTGAGGTCAACAAGGACAAACAATACCACTAGTGTCTCTTTGCAAAAAGCTGGGTTTGCTGTCTGCAAGCAATGGTATCATTTCCATAGCAACCCCCTAACTATTAATTTTCAATTAAAGCAGACACAAAGCGGACAGCCTGAGGCTGGCAGACAGTGTCAAGAGCCCATCTCTGTAGGCAACAGTTTCACACAGCTATCAAGCGATAGGTGCCTCTTCCACAAAGCTCGATCAGAGGTACGTCAAGTTTGGCTGGTTAAAATGACATTAACCTTGAGTTCAGTCCTAAATATTTTATATCAGGCATTCACAAAGACAACAAAATACTGACCAAAGCCTGAGTCAGAAATAAACTAGCAAACAACAATTTCAAAGCCATATGCAGCACAGAAAAAAAAAATCACGAAAGTGTATTAATGGGAGGACATGCTTCTCAATGGCTGTGATACCACTGTATTTGTCAAAAATCTTTTAATCCTTAGTATCATCATCGTCATCATCATCTCCTAAAACACACTCCACACTTAAATAAAACAGTCAATACACCTACTCTATTATGCAGATTAGAATTAATTCTAAGGCATAAATTTTCCATCGATGTCACAACACTGGGTACTATTCTGTAAATTAAAAAATGACGTATTTTCTCAAGTATCAGGGAATTATGCAATCTCTCTCTCTCTCTCTTCCACTTGCCATCTTTTCACCAGAAACTAAGTTTACAGTTCCAAACTTCCACTCATTGCCACCAGCTTTCGGCCCATCTCCCCACTAACAACCTAGAGGGGCACTTTGTGTGTTTTGCATTTACCGTTTTCCCTTCTGTATTGAATCTTTTCTGGCCCAATAGCACACTCAGAAGACATTTCTTGAGCTCCTCTCCCAGGATCAAGGTTGTCATTAGATTTTTATTTTTTTTTAATCTCCCTGTATCTCCTGCCCTCCTTAATTAGGGCAGGTGGGCCCCTGTATGCAAATACAGACCGCTAGAACAGCCGGGTCCTGTGCAGTCATATAGGTAGCCTAGACCTCAGGCTGCTACTGCATGGGATTTTTCACTCCAGGGTGCAGAGAAAAACCCGCTGGCAGTGACAGGTATTATGTCACAGCCTGTTTTCTACCAAACAAAAGATGACAGGCAATGCAAACTGTTTTTCAGATGACAAGTTCCCGTCAAATGCATTGCTCTAATTCTGCACCCTTCTTGCCCTTTTGCCTCCAGAAACAATTATGCAAAAGAACATATAACAGGTCAGGATCCCCCCAAACTCAATATGATCACAGTTGTAATCCTCTGGACAACTGTCAGCTCTTGCAACAGTTGGATGCTATCTCTAGTACCGCACAATCTATAGGCAAGCCTTGCACTGATAAGGCAAAGAACTGATTTAATAACAGTCCTGAGCACTAGAAGGAACTAAGAGGAAGAAATGTGAACAGTATATATCAGCATTAAGTAATACAAATTCCAAGATGCACGGACGATATTTAGGGAATCCCTGTATTGATTTAAATAGCAGTAACTAGAAATCATAGGCTTAACCCTGCAAAACCCTTACACGTCTGAGAGGACTGAGAGACTACTTCAATAAGTAAGAACTGGAAGGAAACACAATCATGGATTTAGAGAATAATTACCAGGTTTAAATTGTATGTATTTGCATTATATAGTATATGGGATCACAGAACACACACAACCATATTTAATCCTAAAAAAAATCCAAAGCAAAATATTGTCACTTATTTCCTGGTATACAAATGCTACTCCCTACATTTACAATATTAGGGTTAAATAGCTAGATAACAGAATTATACTGTTTCTATTCAAAGTGTATTTTAATAAGGAGAACGTAACAAGGATAATAAAATTAAAGACGTAATGAACAACTTTAAAGCAGGCCCTCCAAAATTCTAGTCTTTAAAGTTAAGCCTGCTTAGCAAGCTTTTTTCCCTCCAAATTACTCAATTAACAGCAATTAACATTGGTAGCAATTATACACACGCACAGGGAAGAGGAAGGATTGACCATTCGGCCTCTGTAAGCGATACACCGATCTTGCTGTTTTCCAACAACACCACCTATCATTTGCTATGTGCAGACATGAAGTGAATAACACACAAACCCTTGGATGCTTGTTGTAGGTGGGTTTTCACTTTCCAAGGGTTTATTAGAGCCTGGGAGTGAAAAGTCGCTGAGGAAACCCAAGCTCACTCTGTACTGCAGATGGTTTCACCGCTGCTGCCATCCAACCAGGGCAGTCTAGAAACCACGAGGAAGTGAACCCTAACCAACAGCACTGAAACACGTATGCACTGCTCAGGGCTGGGACCCTCTCAACGGGTGAGCCGCCACCTTCACAATTTATACAACTCCGCCTGCAACGTCTTTGCACCCTAGGTGACCACGAGATACAAAGTACAATCATTATTTTTCATTCATTTTCCAGCTCAAAGTGTCCTAAATATTGAGAGGATTGGGCCACAGATCAGCAGCGTGGGGTCTTATGGCATGATGACAATGGTGTGAGTTGTGTGTCCCTCAGCATGGCACAGGGACACGTGAGGGCAAGCAAGGGCACAAGACTTGTCTTGAAGGATTGTCCTGGGTAAAGGGAGTCAGTCTGGCTGGAGTGGATCCAAGGGTGAACAATCCATTCTGCTGTCGTGCTCTGCTTCCCTGGGGGGGGAAAGCTTCACGAGAAAGCCTGGGTGGGAACTGCACAAATACAGTGAGGGTGATTGGGGGCCCCAGCAGGGAACAGAGAATAAGCCATGCAGCCAATGAGCATCACACATGAAGTTCACACACACGGATTTTACTAAAAACATCTTTCACTTCATGAATGACTAAAAAAAAAGTCTGTGGTTTCCAGTGATGATTATGGTTGGTTCCACTCAAAACTCAAAAGTCTTTAATTGTTAACACTGTGTCAACACTTATCTCTTTTCCTCCTTCAGAAGGTTAACAAACTACGTTACAAACATCTTTGGGCAAAAATTTAACAACTTACTAGGAGTTTAACATTCACTCTACATCAATTTATTATTATTTAAAAAATAGCTGAGCCAGTAAGAATGGTTAATTGCTTGACCATTCTGTAATTAACTGTTGTGGGTACAAACCTCTCTAGCCATGTGAATCCAAGATAGATCATGTTCTGTTGCAAACAGTAAGATGCCATCACAGTGCAACACACAAATAGTCAGGAACCAACTGGTTAATAACAGTTTTTACTTACAGCATGTGACCAAGGATACTAGATTAAAAACAGCAAAGTGGGCAAATGTATTCCTTAAAGCCTCTGTTTGCAATAAACTACAAATATGCTCTCAATCCAGGATGTTCATGAAACTCTGAGAGGTTTTGGCAATAAAGCAAGCTAGAACAGGTTGGAGCGAGGGAGGTGTCTAAATCTCTGCTTTAGATTCACCCCCCCTAATACTAGACATCAGTGTGTGTTTACCAGGAGGAAGCTATGACAACTGTAGATCTAGAGATAAAACAGAGAAAAACAGTGAGTTTCAGTTCACTATTTACAACCCACTGACTAGCTGACTGGTTGTTATTGTTCATAACCATTTATCACCAATATTTAATTCACTAAAAACCTGTTAGTATATTGACACCTTTTCTCCAAGTAGGAAGCTTAAAAAAAGCACTTGGGATTCTCAAGATTTATTCCAGCAAATTAAAGAAGACGTGAATAGTACTTGGAAAAAAAAAAGCCATATTGAAAGATACCATTCACATTTTAGTGAACGGCAGCCAGATATTCTATACCATCCAGTACTGAGGACAGAATTCAAAAATCCTCTGTCATATACACAAGATATGAAAGAAGCTGGAATGATTGGTGAAACCCTTCCCCTGAAAACACAGTTTCATTTTTCAGTACGAACTGATACACCATCTGCCTCACTGATTCTGGTAATATTTACAATTTCACCAGAAAGATCAAAAAATTGACAGATCTCTTTTGCCTCTATCAGACCTTTGTAATTAGCGACCAGCTACCAATGCCAGTCTTCATTTCAGGCTGTTCTGAGAGTGTGCCAGAGGCCAGTGCCAAGAGGCACAAGAGGCAATCATAGGGAAAACCTATTTTCACCAAAAAAACCCAATAGTACCACTAAAACCATTCCTCCATCCTTAATTATTAAAGGACTCTCAAAATAGAACTTGCAGTTATTTCTTGCCTTCACAGCAGCCGCATTTGGCAGGTTCCCAGACTCTGGCTACATACACGCTCCTGTCTCTTGCAAAGCCAAAATGTCTGATGGGATAGAAAACAACATAGTTCTTTCTCAATTTCAGCTGCAAGAAAAAGCACTGGGAGTTCAGTATGTTTCACAACTGTGAGGAAGGGACCTTCTGCAACTGGAGAGCCCCCAGGCCAGCACGGGGACATGGTCTTGGTAAATCCCAGCCCCTGCCTGCACCTGCCAAGGGAAGAATTAAGGGATGCAGTGTTGTCCTTCTCAGCATCACCATCACTTTAATTTATCTCTGTTTGCTACATTTGCCTAAGTTGTTTTTTTTTCCTTTTTACTTTTTCAAACAGTATATTGCAATGTTACTGGTTCCTTCCGATGGCATTTACATACCTCCCCCCTCTCATGACATTAATGACAAAATGTATCAGTCAGCAAAGCAAAACAAATGTTTTTTTGAAGATCTCATGCGATAAGAAGTTTTGTCCCATGCTTCCACACAAAACAAAGTGCTTTTTGTCCTTCCCTGATGAAGGTCTGCAACAGCCTCCTCAGCTCACCTATTCCTGGCCTCATTTATTCTAGTTCCTGATCTGACCTCCAACTCACGCAGTTCGATTTGGTCCTTCTGCACTACATTGGCTCTGATCTGACAGAGCAGTGACCTACTGATGCTATTTTCCATGCAGAATGAGGACTGAAAAGGAAGACTTGGAGGTCTGGACATTACAGCTCTGGAGATTTCAAACAGTGCCACCTACCAAGTCCCAGAAATCCTCACTTTTCCCAGTCACTTCGCAAAGTCTTTTACTCTCACATATCTCTCCAAAATAGCTAGGTTCCACATACAAAACACTTATACATTGAAGAACAAATTTCTGATATATTTAAATAACGAGTTACTCCACTGCCTGTAGAAAAAAATTGCTATTTTAGTGAGGTCCACATAAACAAGGGTTTGAGCTCCCTCTGCAGGCTCCATGTCTGTAATTAACTAAGAAATGCTTTTCCCACGGCCACGCAGTCATAAACGAATAATGATGATGTGCAGAAACAAAAATGTTTTGACAGGATTTGGCACGAGAGTAGCTGAAATTATCATTGATGTTGTTCTTTAAATGAGACATTTGGGGCGAATTCTGGCCTAGTATAAACAGGTGCACTCCACCACAGCAAAAGGAGTGCCAGACACTTAGCTTTGAAATGGGTTTAGCTAATTTTGTATTAGGCGGATAGCAACTTAAGTAATGATAACTAACTACAAGAGCTAGTACCTGGGGAAAGTGTTAGGATAAAAGAGTGCCATCAACACAGAATAGCAGGGAGATATATTTAAAAGATTAACTTTCAACTTTAACTAGTAAAGCAGATTATGCTACTGCACCAGGCTTACACTGATTTAGTGGTATGGAGTGTCTGGAGTGTACAAAGTATTAAACTCACAAACAGAGACTTCTATCCCGTGTATCACCAGATCTGCACACTCGGGAGCTATATCGGCTGTAAGTTTCACTGGAGCCACTATCTAATGGGATTTCATACAGGATTAGGCCAGAAATGTGGATTTCTTTGGCGTTTCAAGTCCTGTCATTAAAAAGAAATGTCCTTTTTTAAGCTAATAGCTTTTTTTTTTCTTTTTCACATTAGAATGAAAAAATCATGATTTACAGACCACGTATATACAGTCTTGGAAAAAGGTATTCAGATTACACGATGATAAGAATATGAAAGAGAGAAAAAACACATTTCATAAACAAAGCTACATATTAATGTTAAATTGAAATATATATCTGTGTTTAGTAGTTCTCCTCTGACTCAACCTTTCACTGTATTTCAGTCCCAGTCTATTCTTGCTGAGAGTTCAAGTGTGAAACCCATAAGAATAGGATGGAACAATGCAACAAAGAGCTTCTTTAATAGCCACAGATATAAGAAATACCAATCATACAAAAACATCAGAAAACAAAGTGATAACTAAAGATTCAGCCCATATCTTTCTCAGCAAATAAGAGAAAAGGTAAGATTTTGACTAGATAAAACTCCGCTATTTATTGTAGAAGACACTGTGGTATAGTTACGTGTTTCTCATTAACCATTTCTAACTGACTTTCAGCCAAAATTTTCCTTGATTTCAACTGTTTATATGTCATATTGCACTCTTTTCCTATTCTTATATCTTTGAGGTCTACACATGCTAATGTTTTTGTAACTTGTAATGTAACTTTTGTAACTGTAATGTAATTGTCCTATTTTTGTACTGCAGCCTCTTAGAGGTAAGACTGTATCACACTGCAGAGAGATCTATCATCTCTGGTATGCAAAGAGCTCTCTCATTTTAGGGCCAGAAACAGTACCATGGATTCACTACGGCACCTCGCTCTGCTCATCAGCCCACATGTACCTGAGACCCTCTTCCTCCAACGTGTCTTTTCTTGATTTCTTGAGGTGAGCTGTAGGAAAGTCAGCTGGCAGACAGATACTAGTGATGCTTCCCACAGATCAGTACTGGGACCAATGCAGTTCAAAATCTTTGTCAACAGCCTGAGCAACAGAATGGAGCGCACCCTCGGCATGTCCATGGATGGTGCCAAATTGGGTGGTGTGGAGGGGATGTGGAAGCACTACTGGGCTGCTATTCAGAGGGAGCTCAATATGCCAGAGGAGTGAGCCGATGAAGAACCTAATGCGGAACCTCACCAAAAGCAAGTGCAAAGTATTGCAACTTGGCATAAGAACCCCATACTGGAGGTGACGAGTCAACAGCATACAAAACATCTTTTCAGAATAAGGTCTGAGGAGTCCTGACGGACAAGCTGAACATGAGTTTCCATGTACCCTTGCAGCTAAGAAGGCCAGTTGTATACTGTATTAGCAAAAGCATAGGCGTCCGGTCAAAGGAAATTACTCTCTGTTTGGCACTTGTGGCACTGCATCTGGAGTACTGTGCTATAGGCTTCTGTACAAGACACCAACATACTATGGTGAGTCCAGCAGAAGACCATCAAGGTGCTAAGGGAGCCAGGACATGATGTATGGGGGGAGTTTGAGAGTATTGGGTTTGTTCAGCCTTCAGAAGAGAAGGCTATGTAAGGAACCCTTTACTGTCTTCAAGGACCCTCAATGGTAAGGTGCGAAAAGATGGAACCAGAGGTGCACTGCAACATGACAAAAGGCAACGGACACAAGTTGCAACACAAGAATTTCTAATTAGATGAGAGGAAAAAATCATTCACAGTGAAGTGGTCTAACACTGCAACAGGTCTTCACACTCAAAGAGATTCAAAATCAACTAGGAAAGATCCTGATCAGCCGGATCTAAGTCAACTGTGCTTTGAGTGGAGCATGGGGCCCCGTCACCTCCAGAGGGCCCTTTTCTACCTAAGTTTCCACCAGAAGCCCATGATTTTATCCATTAGCAATCCTGGCTAATGGATATCCTTGAGTACTGTAGACATTACCTGAGCCATCTCTGGCTGTTGCATGCAATGGCCTGAGGATGTATAGAAGCACTTGCAGGAGTTCTCTGTGCATGCACAGACTAGCTCTTGCACTTACTCAGTGAGCACAGCAACTCTGCCAAACTAAGGACACGCCAGGTTTCCTGCGCATGCTTAGATCACTGCTCCAGCGCCCACATAGCAAGTTGTGCCCTGTATATCAGCCAAGACAAACAGTGCAGTAGTGCTATGCTAAAACTGCGTCAGTTGGTTCTGTGCCTGCATGGGACTGCAATGGGACATGCAGATCAAATCATACGCAGCTAACTTGGGTAGCTTTGCATCAACTTAGATAACACTGTTCTGGTAACTCCTTCTCATTCTTATGCTACATCAATCACAACACCTTGGAGCATCTGCTCCAAACGGCTTTAGACACGGTTTAAAACAATCTACCTCATCTAAAATTCTAATAGTCAAACTATACATATATCATAGAATCATAGAATAGTTTGGGTTGGAGGTGATCTTAAAGATCATCTAGTTCCAACCCCCCTGCCATGGGCAGGGAATCCTACCACTAGACCAGGTTGCTCAAAACCCGATCCAGCCTGGCCTTGAACACCTCCAGGGATGGGGCCTCAACAACTTCTGGGCTGCAAGCACACATTGCTGGGTAATGTTGAGCTTCTCATCAACCAACCCCCCCAAGTCCTTCTCCTCAAGTCTGCTCTCAAACCATTGTCTGCCCAGCCTGTATTTGTGCTTGGGACTGCCCCAACCCAGGACCTTGCACTTGGCGTTTTTGAACTTCATGAGGTTTGCATGGGCCCACCTCTCCAGCCTGTCCAGGTGCCTCTGGATGGCATCTCTTCCCTCCTGCACCGCACAGCTTGGTGTCATCAGCAAACTTGCTGAGGGTGCACTCAATCCCACTGTCCAGGTTGCCAACAAAGATGTTAAACAGCGCCAGTCCCAATACTAACCCAGAGGAATGCAACTCATCACTGATCTCCACTTGGACATTAAGCCGTTGACTGCAACATTTCGAGTGCAGCCATCCAGCCAATTCCTTATTCACTGAGTGGTCTATATGTCAAATCCACATCTCTCCAATTCAGACACCAGGATGTCGTGCGGGACAGTGTCAAATGCTTTGCATAAGTCCAGGTAGATGACATCAGTTGCTCTTCCCTTATCCACCAACGCTATAACCCCTTATATAATATAACCTATAACTATATGTTAAGTCCTTGAATCATCACCAAAAAAAATATCTCTTTTTCTCACTGAAACCCTTCATGTTTGTTTTGGTTAACCAAGACTCAGATATAAATGGAATATTTTACCTGTAGTAAATCATAGTTAGAAATTACACAGTTTTACATTATAGTTACAAATTCATGAACCATTAGCTATCGACCTGGTGATCTGATACCCTGCATATAATAGCACCCACATTTTTTAAAGCATTTTTCATCAGCAAGTCAGTATCATTATCCCCATTTTTTAACAGATGAAAAAACTGAGACATAAAATAAGGAACTGATTGGATCAAGGTCATGTAGCAAGGCAGCAGCAGAGACAGGAATAAAAACAAGGTGGCCTAACACCTAGTGCAGTGTGCCTCACTGTCATTTCCTCACCCCAGTGTCTCTCTTGTCTGGGTTCCTGCATTTCAATTTACCCTCTCTCAAGTGTGTTAACTTACTCTGAGGCAAAACTATTCTCATTTTCTGGTTGTGTGACTGCTCCCCCTACTGTGGTCTCTATGGGTACTCAGATACCCTTCTAGATGGTTAAAATATAAAATAAAAGATATGGCAAATGAGATTATATATACACTTTCTAAAATTAATTTAATGGTGACAAAATCTTGATTTCTTCATCCCTGTACAGATAGTTATTGTGTGCTGAAAGCTTTTTTTACTCTTTTAGTGCTGTTAGGGTTGACAACTCTAACCAATTAGTATCTTCTTTGGACTTCACTAACACGCTGTTTAGTAGTACTCTGGATAACTAATTAAATAACAGCAGAGATGCCAGAAGGATCTGGGATTCACCAGTTGGTATCTTACCATACTGTTATTTACAGTCCTTCTAAGCAGCTTCAGATTCTAATTTATTTTGGGGTTAGTCTTCATGACATACTTTGCCAAAAGTTGTAACAAAATTGCTATCTTTTTTTTTTTTCTCATTTTGCTCACCAGATCTGTAATTCTATCAAGAAAATAATTATATTTATTTGACGGAAGAGATGACAAATTTTTCAGACACTGAAGCTCCTCAGAATCCAGAATGTCTCACTTGGAAGTCTAAAGGCATGACTACACTCTGCAGTTAAATATAACACAAACCATCAGCATTCAAGCTAGCTGCAGAACAGGGCTCAGAAACTCAGCAGGGCTTTTCAGCATTAATACTAAAATGAGCGTCTCTGCATGGACATACAGCTGTGCTACGTAGAAGTACTTGCGTGGATCAGTACTAGCTCAAGTAGAATGAGTATGTACTACATCACTTTCCATTGTACAACACAAACACATTGAAAGCATCTTTGAAAGACAGTCTCAGTTCCCACAGACAAGTTGCAAAGCAGCAACTAAGTGCCTGAAATACCAGGTGGCACTGAAGCCTCTAAGTCTATGAAAGTAATCCAAAGCTTTGCCTCCCTGGATGAAAAGATGTCACTTAAGTGCCAGAAGTTCTGCTACTGTGTATGCTGAGAGGCACCACTGTTATAGCCCCACACACTGGAGGCAGTTAGTGATTCACAAATTTGCACGTAGGACCCTTCAGAGCTGCAAAGCTTGCAGGGATTATGCCTAGCAGCCGAGGTGAACAGTGCATCGAGCATGAAGCACAGCAGCATGAGTACTCTTCAAAAGTGCAGCAAGAAGAGGAGTGAAAAATGGTGAAAAAGCTGCAAGCCCTACAATAAATGCTGTGCGGTCCTGCAAAATGCCACCTTTGACATGGTAAATAAAAAATGTTACTGAATATCTAACACAGCTCCTGGTGGCTCATGTAATATCTACTCCCCTATTATGATCTGATTCAGCAAGGTATTCAAAGCGTGTTCACAACTAAAACTTTCCAAGGATTCCCACCAGCTTCACTACCAATAGTCAGTCCCCTGAAGTTTCTCGCAATGCTGGACTGAGGACTTTTGACATGTGTCCTTACACCTGTAACTAATACATCAAACACTACTTACTTAGAACTTCACTATATAGGTGTAAACATTGCAGTGATTCTTCACTTTCTCATTAATTCATAAAGGAAAGATACATTGCAAATTACAGATTGAAAAGGAGTTCTTTTCAATTCTTCAAACATTTTGCAATAGTAAGTTATTGCTTTGCACTGGGACGAAACCAAGTTTGATTTTTAAATCATTTGTTTTTTAAATAGAAAGATCATAAGAAACATCCCACCTATCCCACCATAACATTTAAGACTTTTCATTACAAATACATCCCACTTGTCTTAAATTCCCTGCTCTTAATTACTTATGCAGCAGAGATTAGAAAAGATGCACTGCCTGGTTCTCAACACCTCAGATGCCTCGCAAGTGGTATATCCACACCAGATCCCTGGCAAGAGGAACACCAAACACAGTTTCAAGGCCATAGCTCATGGTTATCTCTCACCAAGTGATAAACAGAATGCCAAATCTGAGCTAAAATAATAACTGGAAGATGGAAGATGAGGCACAGGGAAAAAAACAGCACAAGCTCAAACTTTCTGAGAGGACAGTGAGGCCAAAAAGAACATAACCAAATCTTGGTATGTGATGGGAAAAGCCACAGCTGAACATGGAACAATAAACTGGACAAAGGCAGAGAAAACAGCAGCCAAAAGGCAGTCCTTTTCTTGGTAACAACTGTAGTCCCACTCAGTTAACATATGAATAAACCTAAAAATGAGAAAGTAAAAGGAAGAAAACTAGATTTTAAGGAAGATGTCTAGATTTTGTCCTGCAGGGAATAAGGGAATAAGGACTGCTCTTGTACAAGAGGCAGTGTGTACTTAAACCCTGTTCTTTATGGGCCAAGCCTCTTCTGACTACTCCAACTCATCACAGGAACCGGGATGACAAAAACAGATATGTAGGCATATCTATCCTACCCATATATGTCCTCCTCCGAGTAACAAAGATGATGTTTGACATATTTTATAAGAAAATGACATTATTTTGACAACAGGGATTTTTTCTTTTTGAAGTTTGATTAAGTATAGTAACAGCTGAAAGCCCAGGCTGATATCCCTCATCTGAATGCTCATCAGGCTTAGCTCTACCTAATTTCTCAACTCCTCTGGGGCTAGTAAGGATCCATTCATAATCCCAAAGTCACCATTTGCTGCCACTTCCAGGGATTTGGCAGCTTGATCTATACTAGTAAATCAAATACTGCCCAGAACACTCCTGAGCACTAGAACATGATCACCTACATTTTAAATTGTTAAAATTGCTCTTGAAATGCTTTTCACTCATGCCAGCTAGCACTCTCCTAGACAATTTGCAGGCACAGTTCAGAAGTGAGAACATTTCAGGAACCATTCCAAATAAGCAGGTGGATCTTGCCACAAATTGCTTTGGAAGCTTAGAGAATTTACACTACAGACATCAGCTGTTATGTGCAGTGGGACTCAGAGCATGGGGATGATCCTGGATACGTCATATTTAACAGTCTACACACAGCCTAAGAATCCAATTGCAGCGGTACCCCAGTGAAACCAAGGCTCATCCTAGTGATATTTCTGTTGTTTCACTCGGGGGGGGAAAAAACCAAACAACCAAAAAAAACCCACTAGAATCACATAGCTGCCAGCAGAATAAAACACACTTGCACACATTTCCTTCCTTGATATTTTCCAACGTCCCTGAGCAATCCTTGGATTCTAAACTATCCCAGAGCTCTCCACCTCCACAGAAGGGTGCTCTTCAGATCTTTCTTTTCTGGAAGTGATTTTCCATTAATCCAAGTCATCTCCCTCTGATAACATAGTACAAGCCATTTTTCTGAAGCCTGATCTGGTTTGACCATCGCAGGATCCTTCAGTGTACCTGCCTGATCAGTTATTCTGCTATGGCCACAGACCTTCACACAAATTGATGACTTGGTAGATCATGGGCTTAGCCCTGCACTGGAAGACACAAGAAAGATTCACACCCAACCCCCCCCAGCCAATTAGGCATACAACTGGAAGAGATGATCATTTAAGAAAATAGCACTGAGTTGAGGATGAGGAGTTAAAAAAGTGGTTTGGGGTTCTCTATCCTTCTTCTCTGATTTTGGATATCTCAGTTTCTTATATAGGAATAGCAGGTAGAAACTCTTTCTTGAACCTCACTGAATGTAGTATATGATGAAGAGAAGTTTTAAAGTTTTTTGAGTCAAATTTACTTTCTTTCAATACTCATGATGGAAAACAAATGAGGCTGACAGCTTCTTGGACCTTCCACTCTGGGTTTTAAGGCATGAGGGAAGAGAATATCCCTCTGTGAGCTAAGCATACATTGGAATGGATTTTTCATCTATTTTTAACAGTAATTTATCTAATTGCTCTGCATTATGCTACAGCACATCATGTTAAACTGCATTTTTACATGGCTGCATTACAGTTTCAGACATTTTATTACATAATCTATGATGACATTTTACTTGCTGTATTCATCCTGGAAGAACAATGCAAAAATGGCTACAACAATGCAAATGCAGTTTTCATATCATGCCTGCTTAGGATACAGGGATAATAATGTTATACAGTACTTATTAATGCTTTCTCAGTCAATATGTTATGATGTACTGAATTCTTTGTGTCACGGGGCTCAATTGCTTAGATTTGGCAGTCAGATGAAATTATAAGAAATGAAAAACAGGCTAATCAAACATAAATGTGATCCTAAATTTTTATTGACTACATTTATCCAATGTTATCTGTTAGGGCTGGAATCTCACTGAGAGGAGAAAGGTGGAGAAGTGGATTAAGTGAGAGGAAAAAGACACATCCCTTCCACTCTCGGTGAAATTCAAAAGTTTGGGGAGGGAGTGCTGTTCAAACTCCATTTGCTTTGCAGGGGTGACCTCATTTTTAAAAGAATTATTCCCTCTGAGTGATAACATAGATACTTACATGTAAAACTGTATTTGAGATATGATATGTAATCATACGGAACACAACAGTATCTTTGTTAGTCAGGTATGAGATGCATAAAACATGTGCAAGTGAACCAGGTCTGGTACTATGCATGGCATAACACTGTAGTGACGACTTTTTTGTAAAAATTGCCTCCTAAATGTTACTAATAATTGATCAAGCATCCCATTCTAAAAATTGTGCATTCAGATTTCACTGGTTATTAGAAACTTACAAAATACCCGTGTTCCTGCAGCCCTCAGGTTGTGCATCACTATCAGCCATACACATCCTTGATTTACACTTTTTAAATAAACTGCCATATTAACTAGCAATAACCAAACAGTTTCTTTTAAGAGAAGAAGAGGCAGCTTTCCTGGAACTAGTCTTTTTTTACCTATTATCTCAACAGATGCCTCAAGTAGAAGAGTGGCAGAAGATACCAGAATTAGTTCTTTGTTGTAGCATCTTTTCCTTTTTCCCCGAAGATAATCAAGGACAAGGTGGCATGAGATAATTAGCTACAAGTATCGTTAGCTCCCTGAATCATCTCCATGACTGATACCGAGCTCCTGCAGGCAGCCCTGGTTTACAGTCTGCGACTCCCAGGGAAGATATTTCAACACAAGAAAGAGGCCCTACACGAGGGGAAGAAGGAGCTATGCATATGAATGACTACATCTTGCCCGGCTGATATGAGAACTCCTCAGTATTTCCAGCTCCTCACTGCTGGGGCTAAAGCAGCTTACTAGAGGGGTACCAGACTGTGTCTTTGACCTCTGTCTTTTGCTTTTGGGAGTGTCTTCAAATAGGACCACTGTCTCAAAAAGCTTCCATTTATTAACTCTAGAATAATTGTGGATTTTTTAAAAATAAATAGACAGGGAGCTCCTTACATCAATGTACAGAAATAATTTGCCTGCATTTGTAATTAATAACATCTGCAGACAAAGTGCTCTACTGAAGATGCAAGATCGGAGTTTTGCCCACTAGGCTTACACCCCAATTTTATTGTACTGTTGATGTCAATCCCTGTTTTGCAACGGCACACATAGGGGCAAACTCATAATTCCCTTAGCTATCTCAACAAAAGTTTCTAATTCCCAAAGGGGTGAAATAGTTCCTTACTCCTGAAAATAACACAGAAATATGTATTTAAGAGCTTACCTTTAGACAACGAAGTTTAAAATTTTAATCTCAGTAATGCACTGTCTCAGTTTCTTTATCCTTAAAAGTAAAACTACTGAGTATTTATAAAGTGATTTTATTTTCTTGGACAAGATGCTCTGTGTCTGCTATGTATTCTTAATGAGTACCATTAAAATGGTTGCCATTTTTGCATTTTACAAGGTTAAGTCTTTACAAGTAACATGAAATAAGACTCTTTTCCATGTGGCGTCTTATTTCTAAGAAGGGCAACACTATTAATAAAAACAATTTTACACCTAATATAGACAATTTCACTCCAAAAATTTCAGAATGCATACAATTATGTTAGAACAGAATCTTATAAGTATCCATGAAAAATAATTACATCTTTTATTTTGCACATCCAGTTTCCATGCAAGTGACACATGTAAGAATGTATTATTAATCCTGAGGCAAACCCATGAATCTTGTCAATACTTACCAGGGGGAAAAAACTAGAGAACGCTGTTGTTACAATGAAGGATATGGCACACACACAATTTCACTACACTGACTTTAATGCTTTAATACTACTACATCTTACCAGTAGGCAGCACTGTTACATCTTTTTAGATGTTAGCAATGTTAATGACATACAGTGCCATCTGCAACTTTCTACATAATATCTGACCTTTACTTCCATTCAACCCTCATTATTTTTTCTTCACGCAGTGTTTCTATCTCCCAGATTTTATTTCATAAAAGAAAATAAGAAGAAAATCAAAATGCTGGAATATTTTTTAGCACATCAAAAATGGGAAATGGATATTGGAATGGTATATTGGATTGCATTAATCAATTACCATAACTGTCACTATTTAAAACATGGCAATATCTATATCAAATGATGAATTACCTTAGGCAAATATCTCAGTAATGGAAATGATTCATTTCAGTATTGATTAAATCATTTAGACCTTTAAGATCTTAAAAGAACAAACTGCTAGAATAAACAATGGTCCTGATCCAGAAAACCCTCATTCAAATGAAGATCACATGAGCCTTCAATTATGACAGCTGTATCTTAAATCAGGCTATTCTTCTCAAGAAGGATTCAAAGTGTAAAATTCAGAACAACTGAGTGTTACAAAACCAATAATCCGTTCTTATTAGTACTTTAACAATAATATACAAACAAGTACAAGGCCCTCATAACTGATAATTTTCGTTTTTTCCATTCCACAGAGTTTGTATCATCAACTAATTGGGCCTTGATCTTATATTTTCTGAAAATTAAAATTCAATACTGAGTTCAATAGGATTTTTGGATGTACAAGAAAGGAAGAATTTTGTACTGAATATACGGGTACCCAGCTGCAAAGGTTACTGGCAGGGGTTAATAAGTAAATTTGCAAAGCACAGATAATGAATACTTACATTAGAATATGTAACTATTTTCTCTATATATGTGTAGACACACACAGGCATACCCACACAAGCACACACACATATATTTATATGAGTAAAAGTTTAAAAATAAACAGTATTCTCTTAGTTCATTGGTAAACAAGATATACTAGCTTAAACATCTTAGCAGTGCCAAAGATTTTTTTTTCCACTTTCTGTCCTACTTTCACACCAAAATTATAATTTCATATTTCATAAAAAGGCACTGAAACGTAAAATGGGCCAACATCAAAATATAACAAGGAAGCAAAGATAAATTAGAGGAATTCTTTGGTTCTTTCACTAACTAATCAGAGATATACAGAAAAGGACCTTTTAAGTTTAATGATACCTGCTCATTAAATGATGCTAAACACTAAAATACCACGAACAGCAGGGAATTTCAGTTTACATTAGAGAAAAAAATAAAAGGGTAAAAATGACTGAAGTTGGTCAGTTCAAGCTGATAGGGCACTTCAAATGAATAACAGAAGAATAAAAGAGACACTCTAGGTTAAATTAGGTTCTCCTATGCCTTTTCTTGAAAGTGCTTAACTTCACAAATTTTATTTGAATTAACTAACCTGCCAAAATCAAAGACTTGAATAGGGGTAAAGTTAAACAAGCAACTATACTTCACAGTAAGTTTACCCATTAAACAGCAGATAAAACCTCTGCATAAGAAAAGATGGGGGAAACAGTTTTAGAATGTGCATTTTTTCCTTCTCTAGTCAGGGAAAAAGTCGTCCCTTTCATACTCTTGAAGTAAAGCTGTAATTCAGAATAAAATTATTCAGATATGGGACTTAATTCTTCTAATAATTTGTTTGTAAGAATCCTGTTTTTCTAAGTTCAGCACAGTTTTCCTTCTCTCCATTTGAAATATATAATACTTGAGTACTACCATTTTAGTGCCACAATAAAGATATTAAACAATTAATTATACCATATTACCTAACTAATAACTTTTGCAAATACATTGCTAAGCATTTAAAGGAAAATAAGCCATTTGAAGAATTTGTCAAGGTTGAAGGAGAAAAAAAAAAGGGTTGTAAATACAAAGGTGGCTTCAAATTTTTCTCAAAATACATGCTATAGCCTATGCTAATTTTGTTTGAAGGTGAGTACATTTATCATTAAAAAGAATAAAAGAGTTCCATTCTGTATTTTTCTGTTTGCAGCTGTACCATCCTAATAAAAATAAATATTTCACATAGTTTCTATCTGTTCCTCCAGTGACCAAAGAGAACAAATGTCTCTGCACCTCTTAGTTTGCTATTGCATTTTTTTGCATTCCTGCCATGTCCTCGAATTAAAAAAAAAAAAANAAAAAAGGAAAAGTCAAAACCCACTTTATTAAGCAGGGAACCTTCTCCTAACAGACAAGTTTTAACTGCAAAAACTCCAGTCCTGAAAGCAGATCCTTGTAGGCTGTACAACCTGCTTGAAAGACTCTGCTGTAAGATCGACCTGCTCACTGGCTAGGTTTTTAATTTTTATTACACACTACACTTCTGGATTTAGTTAGCTATTTTTAGCTAGCATTTTTGCAATGTGGGAGAGGGATAGAGTCAGAGAAAGAAGAGAAAGGAGCAAGAATATATTTAGGTGTACACAACTCTCCCCATGTGGGTCTGTTTCAGGCAAAGTGAGCATCTCTATTCCTTAACGTCCCTCTCACACACACACACACACACACACACACCGCCTTTGCTGGCTAATGCTTGGCCTGAGTATGCAACACTGGTTTGGGATGCAAACCCCATGATTTTGGTCACCAGCAGAAAAAAAAATCTGGATTTGATTTTCAGAGATAATAAGCAGTCATGGTTGCCAAGCATGTCTCCAATCCAGCCCGTTCATCTCTCAGATTTAAACGCTAACCCACGAGATATGGGTAATGGTTGTCTACCTCGCTGAGGGTCTGCAAGATTGTTCTCATGGCTTTGAAACACTCCAAATACTGTAAGCATGGCAGGAATGCAAACAAATACAATCCCAAACTAAGAGGTGCAGAGACATTTGTTCTCTTTGGTCACTGACTGCCAGTGGACCCTTATGATAGCCAGCTCCAAGGGGATGGATCCATGCCTCCACCTAAATTAAGTGCCATCACCTTTAAACTTTATTCTCCATAAAAAAATGGTTGTATCAAAATACCATACATAAAGGTGCTGAATGATGGGTGCTGTGACAGCCTCAGAATAAACACTAGATTGCTTTAATATGCCACAGCTATAACTGGCAAGATGCAGGACAGCATCATCACCCTGGAAGCAATGTGAACAATTAAAAAGGGTACAGTAGCAGTTGTAGAATAATAGTATGAAAACTCTGATAGATGGAGTAAAACATATAAGAAAGATCTCTGCTCCAGAAAAGTTGCCATAAAAAGGCATGACAAATTAAGGATGCAGATGAGATAAAGTATATAAATAACATGATGACCATTATGATATAGGATATGTTTTATTCCTCACTTTAACTGTTGTTTCTATTTTACCTTTTAAGAAAATGAATATTTCACTTCCTGTGACAAAACCCAGGCAAATCTCTTGGCACTTGCAACCAATCTTACAGCATCGATCAAGGAACAATCTCATGTGTATGCTCAGAAGTACATAAAGGCTCTCCTACAGTTCACTGCAAACAACTAAGCTTACTGTAGCATAAAGAGCAGTGAGTTACGTCTCCCCATGCCTTAGCAATACAATCAGAGCTAACAAGGGCATGGCAGCTCAGATACGACTTTTTTGTTCACACCTGCACTGGGTTAATTCAACTGAATACACCCAAGCATCTTCCATTTGTGTGAAACTCAGCAGTGAAGAACTTCCTTAGAGGTATTTCTCCCAGTCAGAATACCATCAGCATTCATCTGAAAAAAAGCGTTGGTTGCACTCTGTAACCGTCTTCTTAGTCCATTCCAGATAACACTGGAGAGTATTTCATGCTAAAGGCCTAAGCAGAGCATGAAAAAGATGAAACAGCACTACCAGTCTCATTAAACTGAAAATGGTATACCACCTCAGAACAAAATTCAGGAGGTGAGTGTGGACTTTTTCATCCAGTGAGAGGGAAGGAACTGATTTAATCTTTTTGTGGTCACCAACATCATGAAGAAAACTTTTTGATTAAGAAATATAAAGTTACAGGAAATACAAGAAATGAGCAGCTAGAAAAAGTTGCCCTTGCTTGTTAGGAAAACTAGCAAAGGATTAGTTAAGATTATTTAGGCTTCGTTGAGAAAGTCGTTTGTAAGACAGCATTGACAACTATTAATTACAACATCAGATACACTGAGTTAACAGCTTATTCATTCCAGTAGTAAATATAGATGAGAAGAAACAGGGTGTTGTTATCTTCATTCTCATTAGTATTTTTACTACAAGTGGCTGGAAGCATCAGCTGAGAGGCCCCACTGGTACAAGCACTCTATGAACCACAGCAAGAGACACCACCACCAAAGAACTCATAGACTGATCAAAGACAGCTTGGCAGAATAATTTAAAGGAATTTTATCCTTTCCCTAACTTGCACATTTTATTATAATGATTTTTGCAGCATGTCTTACAACAAATATCTCCTTACCTATTATTCTTAACTAATTCTCCTCCTATTCTTAAATCATATTAACTCATGTCATTGCTTTTCAACAGCAAAAATTCTCTCCTTTAACATAGAAGCAGAACTGCAAAATCTGGGGTTGTTCAGCTCAAAAGAGCAGGAACTCATAAACTAAAAACGCACCCCTCGTGTTCACTGTACAAATGCACGATCCATCAAGTGATTAAGTCTACCTGGTCCCCTGTTTTTTCTAGAGAGGGAGCAGAAACTTGAGCCCTGAATACCACCTGCCTCCCTGACTGCCTCTCCCTGTAATGGTTTTGAGAACATTACTGTGTGTTTCCTGTAGAGTGGAACAGAAATGCAGAGGGCCAGCACTTGGAGATTGGAGAGGAGGGACAGATACATCTTGAAGGAAGAAGTCCCAGTATACCCAGAACTGATTCATGGAAGTTAATGCTGGACAAGTCTGATGTATGTTGTCTGAAGAAATGTTATTCTCAAAACCTACGTGCTTGGTTTACAGTTATAATTAGAATACCTATGCATGCCACTGCATTACATTCCACAAATATTCATGCAATATTTTAATTAGACCCTTTAGCTGGATATTACACAACATTCAAGCTTTGACTGCTGTCTTTAAATAAAATGTAGGGATAGGAAAAAAATCCCCAGACCACCAATCAAGTTCATGCTACTTAAAAGCCAAAATGCTCTTTCAAAAAATGATGTATCAAATATTGCAACTATTACTGTACTTTGTCAAAAAGCTGAGAAGTGCTTTGGTGATGCCAGAATAAACGCCCTGCAATTAAGACTGGGGGGATTACCTGCTACCCTGACAAGTAATTTGCAAAACCACTTTGCCCACTTGTCTGCCCAAGAACATCCAACGATTTTAACAGTCATGAGTGCAATATGCGTCTCCTTCAGAGCCCACCAAATTTACAAAAATCTAGACTGCTGAAATGTGTGCACTCTGTAGTATGCAAATTCTATATATTAAGAGTTTTGTTTATACTTACCTGATTGTTTGTTGATCCTAGAATTTTCTTTTCTCTTACACTGCCCACATTCCTTTTAATTTCATTCTCCTCCTTTGTCTAATTTTCTCATTCTGCTTTTCCATTAGTCTCCTGTTTTACCCAGTTACTTCTCTAGTTTGAAAAGAACCTGTCTTAATATTGAAGAATATATTAGTAAGGGATTCTTTCCTCATTTGCGTTTCCACTTTCACTTCTAGCTCTCTTCTCTCTCCCCTCTTACATCCCTCCCCCTTCCCATCTCAGTCATTTATTGCAGAATTTCTCTTCCTTTCAGTCCCTTCTGGCCTTAAAATCTGTGCATCTTTCTTGAAAACATTACTCACTGGCTTATTTAAAGTTGTGAAAAAGCAAGACCTAACACAGAATTGGTCTAACTGGATAAACCTGTATCTAGCGTCTTACCACGTATCTCAGAGCAATCTGAAGAGCATGTGGTCCATCTTGAAGGACAGTGTGGTATCCAGATGATCAAAATAAACATGTCCTCTTTTTTCACCAAATTAATACCCTTCATATTGGTAAAAACCTTTTTTGCCAACACAGGTCGAAAGATAATGTTTTCTTCTTTCAAAATATTTTATAAGTATCTGATATTAACGTTTTTTACAAGTGAATCTAGTATCTATATTAGTGGTCACAATTTTTAGGTATGTCCCCAAAATATATTTTAAATTTTATATATATATGTATAAAAATGTAATTATATATATTTTATATATATATGGAAATTATTGACTGAACTATCCATGACTATATGGACTGGAATTCCTTTTGTTCGGGGGAGAGGCTACCAAAATATACTAAATATCATCCAAACTGCTACAGATTGTGGAACAACCCCTGCCTAGCACCAGATCCAAAGAATGCAATGCAATGTCCATTATAAATTATAAAATTATTTACACTTGAAAGCAATCACAGTGTGCTAGATGCTTTCCAAACAGAGGATAAATTATGTGGCTAGCATGTAATTCCAGCTAAATGAAGTTACGTTTCTTCATTTGCAAACTGGGAATAGTGGAACCTGCCTGCTTTGGAAATTACATTAACAAAAGTGAGAAAACACCCTTCCAGAACAATGTGTTGCTTCTATAAATGCAAAATTATTATTGCCCAATGATAAAATCTAAAGAGAATATAAATTAAAGACTACAGTAAAGCATAATCTTAAAACAGATTGGCCAATAGGGTGGTTATGTTAACAATACTAGGAATTGTACTCTTTCTTCCTCTCACTCTCCCCACCATTATTTATTTGCTTCCTGCATAAATTCTGAAATAATTTAAACAGCTTACAGTCCACATTTTCTGTAATAGGAAGAGGCAAATGAAATGTTACAAAATCAAAAAGGAGCAGGAAACATATCCCTTTGTACTACTGAATATGGCAATGGATTGAAGCTGGCCATTGAGATTAAGAATGCACATGATCACCTCAGTTCCTTTAGATGGAAGAGAAAGGTCAGAAACTTATCTAGGAAAAAGTCTAGATGAGGTGATACAGAGGCTTCCTTTATGCTGCTTTTAAAGAACGTCATCAGAAAGTGGTATTTGACCCTACCAAAGGTAAGCAGAGTCCAGGGATTGTCTTTAAAAGTTAGTATTCCTCAAGTTACCTAAAAATTCAATTTGAGATTGCACCACTTTCAATTACAACTAGAACAAAGAAAGGACTATGCACTGTTCTTTAGCATTTCTTCACTTTACCACAATACAATTTGACACCTGAGTTGCATCCTTCTGTTCTGCTTTACATAGATAAACCTTAGTCTTGCATCATGGACAAACATCCTTAGTGTGTTTTGACAGTTTAGCAATAACAAATTTAGATTTAAAATACTCTTATATACCAGGGAAAAAACTTTATTATTTGGACTTCATATTTTCAGAGAGAAGTAAAAAGGCAGGATTTAGCTTCACATTCAAGCATTTCAATTTAAGTCCTCACATGTATGTTCAGTTTCTAATAATCTGTTACAATCAAGAAAAATCCGTACTTTTTTCTACAGTCTGTACAGTCAATGGAGCCTAGACAGAAATGAAACTGGCCATTCACAAGGGCTCTTAGTTGCCTAAATGGAGGTATCCATTGTTATTTTAGATGATCTAGGGTATCATGCCCGATTTTTAGCTGCCAGTCCAGGAGGTCAGAGGTCTCCCATTGGTCCTGTGTTAGATCTGCTAACCTTCCAGAGACATCTCAGGTATCGAAAGGCATCTCTAGTGACACTAGAAACATTTGTTTAGGGAAATAAATCCCACTCTAGACACCTGCTTAAGGGCAAGCAAAATCCCTCTCCAGACTCAGTTCGCTGTACTGATTATAGTGGGAGCTCCATTCATTACAAGTTGAAACTTTGGCACCTACTGCAAGCACAGACACCTAGGACTGGGCATGTATATCCAGGTGCCTCACTCTGAGAGCTGAACCTTATTCAAGATGCCTTCAGGTTTCCCAGCTGGACAGCATGGCTAAAAATAATTAAAACTGGGGTGCACTGAACATAAAAGGAAACTGATCCATATATGTCTGACAGGGCCACATATAAATTTCAGCTGCTCAAATGAACTGTTTTTGTAGAAAAGTAACATCTCCCTTGGATTTATTTTTACCAAAAATTAATATAATTAGATTTCAAGAATTTACTATCCAGCTGAGTTACACGAAAGACAATGCAGCTGTTCTCAATTTTTTCTCACGTGCAAGCCTGTAGTAGTTTTTCGTTTCCCCTATTTCAATATGCATCCCTGTTTTTCATAGATATAAACATATTGTTTAAGAAAACACAACTTAGATTTGTATGTCATGTTATTAGTCCAGTTTCGTAAGAGAAGATCTGCACAAACATATTTTTTCCTGTCAGTCAACCATCAGTGTCTCCTGGGCCATTTCCTCCAAATGTGACCGAGCTTCAACCATCTGAAGTTGCTCCACATTTAATGCAAAAGGAAGACAAAGGTGTTATTAATGTACCCACCAAAATAAAGGCTGTGCCACAACTGCTGTGCCTCACAGACATCAGAGTTTTCACATGGATTCTACGGCTCATACAAATGTTTTTTTTTAGAAATAAGACTGGATTTTGTATCTTAGAACAGCAAAATGTATATGATCATATTAAAATCCAGCTGCCAGAATTAGAAAGCTAAGCGGATACTAAGGGCTTATAAACAGGAGCTTTCAATTTCCTACCTTCTGTTAAAATTGAAAAACAAAGAATATCTGAAATGCAACCAACAATGAATTTGAGTTTCATCTTGAAAGCTTTACCTAAAAGTGGCAAAGACTGAAGACAATCAGATCTTCAGTAGTGTTATGTCTTTTGAACAATGTTATACACTGGCAGAGCCCAGCTGCAGAGATTTTCCTGCGTAACAGGGTTCTTCTTAGACACCCATTTTTTCCTCAAGCTTATCTATTGTGGGTAGTATATTTCTTTGCTACTGCAAGCACTGCTTCATAACTCTAAGGGGGCTCACCGCTATTGATGCAGGATTGCAGAAAAGACAAAGGTCTCTCTCTGCCCAAGTTATAAAATAACATCCCTCGCTCTAAGGAAAGCCTATGAGGTAACATCTTCTGCTTATCTTCTATGATTCTACTAGTATCAGTAAAAGATATTATAAAAGGGGAAAAGAGGCATCTTACCTTTATCCAGATCAGGATAAGCAGTTGGACTGATACTACAAAACAGAGGAGGGGAAGAGAAATGCTACACCACCACTGTCACAGAGCTGCTTTTGGGACAACTACTTGTGCTGGCGTTTGTCCCCTTGGAACAAATACTGACGAGGTTCATGGGCACAGACCTTAAGAGCTGGTGAACTCTTGGCCAATCCAATGAAAAAGTAAGGGAAGACACTGGTTCCTCATCTGTGAACTTTAGAAAAAGGGAAACTGAAGAGCAAGCAGCATATTTGGGAGAGTAGTACAAGAGACTCCAAAAGAAGTGTGGGCACATAAGAAGCATATAGCTGGAAATATGTATTAGTGACACTCTCTGTAGAGTGTACCAGACTGTAAAAATCCTCCTTGTATATCTCCAACGACAGGTTTTTCCCACACCACTCAAATCCTCAGGTTTCCTACATACATTCAAGTCTGTCTGCATGAATGTCTCCACTCAGCAATTCAGAGTTTGTTCTGCCATAGGTTGTAAGTCTGTACATCAATGCGAAATTAAAAAATACAAGAACCATTCTCACATCTACCATGGCGTGACTACTACCAATTCCTAATAATATCAATGTGTAAGAAAACATTTATACAGTACATCTTGTACACTGATGACTGTACATTCATATTCATCATTACACTCTGGCCTCATGTGAGGTTTCCTAATCAGCAATGGGTTTGTTTTTTTCTTCCCCCTCTGGATAATAATTTAGAAAGTCTTTCCACTTCTTTATCTTTATCTTGCATAGGTACTCTGCAAAGGGAGCATTCACCTGTTCAAATATTTTTCATAATTATGCAGCTTTGTAAAGAGAGCATCACTAAATCCACCGTCATTTTTCAGCTATTCTGTAAAGCAGACATGCCATGTACATCCTCCTTTTTTTTTTTTTTCTTCTGCCAAAGCAGCTGGTAAAATTCTTCATAAGCCAATGAAGCAGAGGGTAAATCGGGAATACCAGACATGACAGGAATAGCCGTAACTCCATTCATGTCAACAGTGTTCACAGGGACAGAAGCTATTTTTCCCGTCACAAAAAATAAGGCTAGTGCATATCTGGAGGAGAAATAAAGCCTCCAGAAAAAAGGTACTGCTCGGCAACACAGAGCAATGCATTTCCCTTATTCACAGCCAATTAGCACAAAATAAAATACAAAATACTACCTTTTGTAATTGCATTGAATCCAATGAGTCAATGTTAAGGATTTCAGTAAGAGTAGCCACAAATACGTCGTAAGCTAGACAGATATTGCAGAATACTTAGAGATTACTTACCTCATAAAATTCAAAAGCAGCTAGAAGCTCAAGGTGGTAATCAAACTGATTTTACAATTGATTTTGTTCTTTTTCTTTGCAGATGACAGTGATGCTAGAAATCTTGGATTACCATGTATGGTTTTGGATCTCAGGAGAATTAAGTCAATAGAACAACACCAGGGGAAAAAACAGGTAGAAAGGCAATAACATTGGTCAGTGCAATAGTGCTCTGGGGTTTCAGAGAAACCTACTGTCTACAAGGGGGATTTTGAGAATGATATTGAGGAATAAGGAGGAGGTGGAGAAGAAACCCGAGCCAGCAGAAAGGGGCACATAATTAACATCTATTTCATATGACTGCACTCACCAACAGAGACCACACAACACTTACTCCCAGGTATGTCTTTGCAACAATTAATGATTGTTCCCTATCGTTTTGGAGGGTGTTTCCAGAACCTGAACTATGATGACAAGGTCTAGAACAATCCCTCACTTATCAATGTTTGGAGTAACTTGGGTGAACCTAAGACTGGATCCGAATGCTTTGTCACTGGTTACATTCCTTGAAAGAAATAAAATCCACCTTGTTACAATATGAGGAGGTTTTGGAAACATTCCTTTTCTTGCCTCTTATAGTAAAATATACTGCTGTAGTTCTGCCTAGCAGCTACACTGGCAAAACCATAACAAAAATCTAGAATACACAAGGGCTCTTCCAAACACTTTTAGTAGTCATCATTTTAGTGATGGCTGTTCAGATGAGCTTGGGCATGCTATTCTCTTCAGACAGCAAAAAAGTTGATACCTTGGGCAGTCAGTGCACAATGGGAATGCAAGTGTATGAGATCATCCGAAACCAAGAACACAGTGAGGAATATCTAACTGCACGTCATCACTCAAACAGACACTAACTCAGTCAGAAGCATTAAAAAATGGTAGAGAGGACACATGCCAAGAAATTACTGCATGTGTGGATGAATGGGGTGTGAGAAAGCAGTGGAAAACTAACGACAATGGAACAGTTAAACTAGTAACACAGGTGTAGTCATGAAAATGATAACGTGTAAATGACTCAGATAAAATCCTTTAACTTCTATGGTAAGCTAAAGCAAACTAATTAAATTGCAAATTGTGTTTGTGCGTCCATGTCTTACTCTGTAAAAGAAGAAAAACGGAAAAGAAAAATCCAAACATACAAAAAAAACTCCCAGTGTAAGAAAAGTTCTTGACATTCATCAACAACTGGAAACCTAAAGAGGGGTTTAAGTTAATGCTACATATGATATTCACAGAGTCACTGCATATATGATTTTGTCTTTCCTGAGCAGGTGAATGACATTACAAGTCAACCACCTAGAACAGAAACTAAAGATCTTTTTAGACAGAACACAAAAAGGAAGGACATGGAACACTTGCGGGTTTGGTCAGTGCTCACCACATGTTAGAATAAAAACTTCAAAACAACTGGAATTATAGAGCAGAAATAAATCAAAGGAAGAGAAAGTCAGAAAACCAGTACTATAAAACCCATATAATCATTGCAACTTTTTAAAAAAGAAGACAAAAGCAAATAAATCACAAGTGAAGTAAAGGGTATTCTTAAGAGGCTGCAAGTTTTTTTTAGAAACACACTGAGAGTTAACAATATTTTAGTCATGCTATAGCATCTAGGCTATTCTGTTTTGGAAAGGCCTGATATAAAAGACACAAGGATAGCTTGAAGGTAGGCAGTCTGACCGGAGGCTGAGAGCTGTGACTGATGTGCCCGTTAAGAAACTGACATTCAAAGGACAGCCCAAAATCTCTTCTTCGGTGTAGGCCAGGGTGAGCACTACATGCTTTATTTATCTCCTCTATCCCAAATAAAATTTGAGACTACACCTGTGAAACAGGACACATTTAAAAAGGTAAGGTGGGTAAGTTGATTAGCTAATTAACCAAGCTCTTATATACAACCCATAGGGAGCATCTCAAATGCATAGGACATTTTTTGTTATTAAAAAAAATAGGACAAGGAAGATTTATCATTAAAATATATTTCACTAATTATACCACCTGGAGTTTCTTCCACAAAACAAACTTTTAATTAGAAAATGTAGGTTTATAGAAAATGTTTGGAATAAAAGTTTGATTGTTTATTAAAAGTAGAATGTGGAAAGTTCCTTGCATGCTAAGGAGCACAGCTTTACAGCTTCAGAGGGTGTACTTTGTCTATTTAAATGGCTTAGGAATCTCTTCAGAAACTATTGGCACTTATTTTTTGTATCCTCTTTAGGAACAGGAGAGGCACGATAAAATGGATATTTGTTTTTACATGATGGAAGTGCTTCACTAATTGTAGACATACAAATTATTTTCTCTTTAAGTAAGTAGTAAAACCTGATGATGCGTTTAATATAAGCCAACCTGAGAAGCTGAATACTCAAGTCCCATACAGGCCCTCTGTATCAGCTGAGTGTTGCAAAGTATCTGCTTTCTTCCCAGAAGCATCAATCACCTGGTTCTCCATGCCTGGAGAAAGTCAGCTCATACACTGCAATGCACTATCTGCTGCAAAGCACAGCCTTGCACTTGAGATGTAGCTACATCTGCCATGTATAGAATCACATAAATTGCTTATAGAGTGTCTTAAGGAAAAGCAGCAAAGTGCTGCTTTTAAGATATGCATTTTTGATGCCCATCTTCATGCTCTTAAAATAACACTTCATCTCTTTCTTTCAGTGTACGAATATCCTTTTCAAAATAGCATTAGTTAAAATGTGTCTGAATTGGTTTTTTTTTTCTGAATATTTGTTTCAAACAAGGAGTTAAAAGAAAGTTACTGGACAGGCAAGGGAAAGGTGCATGACTATATGTGGTATCAAAGGGACAAATCCCTCTTTCACACATTCCCTAACTTAGTCTTCGTACAAGGGAAGAACAAGGAGGTCCCATCTCTGGGGCTGGAAAAAGGAAGTGAACAGCAGTCCTCAAAATCGGGAATGATCAAGGAAAGAACAATGACCTGCATTTATTGCTGGGTAGTGCTCCCAGTTGAGTTAATAAAGTTGTGGCCTAATTAAACTGAGCACTTCACATCTTGTTTTTCTTCTTGCATGGCCGGGACAATTAAGCACCCTTTGATGTAGAGTGCTCTGAGGAAATCTCCCAATTACTTTATGAACAATTTTTGTCATAAAGCCTGAGAGAATTTATTGAAACCACCTACAGTGGAATGAGGCCAGAACCAATCAACACTGGATGACCAGATTTAGGGTTAAAGATTTTAAACTAGAGGGCTCTAAGACCACAAGCAGCACAGCATATAAAGAAATTTAAGCTCTAGGAAGTGCTAGCCGGATACAGTAAGCTGAGCAAAATTCTGTGGAAATTACCCAATTTCACTCCTTGAACAGAAAGTGTTGACAAATACCAATTTCTGTGCACTGGAAGTTGTATTTTGCTCTGACTGTATTCCACTTGAAAGGTAAATTAATAGTACATGTAACTGCTCTGTTAAGTTGAAAACAGCATTTCGTTTACTTTTTGCCAAAAATAAGCAAGACTATTACTAATTCCACATCTTAGTAATTTAAAATAACAGTTTATTAATCTAAAATCAGTGTGTTATGGACATAGGATAATAAGGATTATTAAACCTGTTGTTATCATAGGCAACCATGCTGTACAATTTCCTCTATCAATTGATCCATTTCCACCTTAAAACTAGTCAGGTTAACTAATGTGTTTGAAAAACTAAATATATAGAAGAAATAGTCTTAGAAAGCAATCTGCATATATATTCTAAGTATATATATTTAAATATTAAACTTTATATTCTTTATTTTAAGTATCATAGACTATTTCATTAATTGGTACATGCAATTCATCTGAATTCAGATGCACTGTAGATAGAAGTTTTTTTAAAAGCTATTTTCAGATGGCAGTAATAGGAAAACAATAATTCAAGAAAATAAACAGAACCAATTATAGTGCCTTCCAATTAGTATCACTTTCATACTGTTCTAACATTTGAAAAATCTTAGGTCCAAACTATTGCCTCCATTCAGTGTCCACTTGTGGAGACAAAAAAAAACCCCAAAGCTAAAAAGAAAAATTATGCAATTGGAACATCTAAACTCTACTTTCTTTCTAGCATAAATATAGGATTTTAAACTGCCATCTGTTAGTACTTATTGTGTGCATGGGGCAAAAATTGTTCTGTGAAATTTGTTTTGATTGTCTAGATAACTCAGCTCTCTGGCACTGAGTCTTTACAATTAAAATGTGGATTAAGTTTTAAAGATGGTGATATTATTCACTTAACTAACACAAACTGGGCAGAAAATAAATAAATAATAACACCCCAGAATAAAATCCCCTATCAGGTAGTTCATCATTAGTACAAATTAGCTCTAAAATGCATCACAGGCAAGTAAAAAAAGCTTCAATTATTTTTGTCTTACAGTATAATAATGAGTCTTGACTAGGAAAAAAAGATACAGCAATTTAGTAATGTTAAGATCTACCCACTGGAAAACACCACTACTGCTGTTGAAATATTTTAAGACATATATTCCATTCAACTCCCCAAACAAATAGCAGACTGTACTTCAAATGCATTGCAAGACTATTAGGTAATCTTTTTCTTTGTTTAGATTCAGTAGGGTTCAGTGACAAACATTCATCTTCTCTTTCTATAAAAGTTCCTGGGTTTTTGCTTAGTTAAGAATTGCTTTAGTTTTAGTAGCAACTCACAATTTACTTCACCATTTATTAGCCTCACGCAATAAACTTCAGACAAAATGCAAAAATGATCATTTAACTATTTTAAAATTATGAATTATTTGTTCTATGTTTAGATCACACAGTGGAAAGAGCAGTTACATCTGTAGGTAGGCTAATAGAATCAGACACAAAGCTCCTGAAATAAACTAATACCAGCTGCTCCCATGCCTCATTACTCGGCAGTAGCTGCTAGCCTGAAATATTGTACATTGCAGAATCCCTGGCTTTCAAAAGCCACGCAGACTTTTGAGAAGATGTAGCAGTACAAAACAGACACTTCCCTCAGACAGAAAGAAAAAGTCCTATACATCAGGGTATGTGTTCAACTATTTTCCATTCTAAGGCACACATATTTTCCACCACAGTGCATTTCACTTATTTTAACAGGTGAAAGCAATTAGATTTTTAAATTATCACATTGACAATGTTCCCCTATTCTAAACGAGTAATTTAAAAATTCTAAAACTAATGAAATATCTTTTTGATTAGTAACACAAACTTTGTGCTTACAGCAGATACTGAAGTAGGAATGACAGTATTATAACCAGTGTCTAATCATTTAGATCACTAAGAGAGGATATAATAATGAAAAAAAACAGCTTGGCTCCAGATTTACAGTGCAGCCAAAAACGCTATGTGCATATAGCATTTTGTATAGCTATAAACATGCTGTACAAAACCAGAACTTCTAAAATATAATCAATTTTCAAAATCCTTATTAAATTCGTTGGGCTTGCTGTAGTCTGCAAAAATTAGATTGCGACAGCTAAAACTCTCAATAAAAGGTACTTTCAGACCCTCATCATCTAAAACGGTCATTAAGAAAGCCTAAAGAGATTCACCTTCTCGAAACACAGAAGTAATTCTAATGTAAAAGTTTACACAATTAAAATTGCAGAGGTTTAATTTCCAAGAAGCCCCAAAGAATTCAGTATTCCATGGCTCTCAGGACTCATCTTCAAAATAGAGGGTTAGTTTTAAACGTTTAGGTAATACTTTTGGTATTAGAATTAAAAACACGAGTATGTTTGAAAGAACATTTATATTCTAACAGGAGTCAATTGTATACTTCTAATTTGCCTACTCTGAAGATAACATTTTGATATACACAAATTAATTAGGCAGAAAATTATAGGAGACTTCTGCTTTATTTTAAAAAATATTCAACACGGTGTTCAGTAGGTACTCTGGAGTATCATTTAGAGGCAGCATGTCACAATATCATTCTTAATTTTAAAATACTAAAATAATGAAAAGCAAGTTATGTGATGGTATATGTTTCAGAACCGCATTGTCTTTTTATATCAATCATTAAGTATTTTTTTCTAATATCTGTTATCTCTGAAACTGTCTTCTGCATAATAAAATAAATTCAACTCACCATTTTCAGAATAATAAGTGCTTACTGAATATTATTTGCCTTACTCTCAAGTGGAAAATTATGGAAATGATTATATGAGATCTAAAATGTAAGCAGTCACTAGTAGTAGGCATGTTAGGTAAGGCAATACCTTATAAGTTCATCAGATAAATTGTTACACATTTAGAGATTTTCTTGACTTTTCAATGGTATGACATGGTCAGCACTATATCTTAGAACACTATTTCATTGATTTTTAAATTGCTTTAATTTAAAAACTCCCTAATAAATAAAACACACAAATCCAAGCTGAAAAATACTGAATATTTCATTTAAAATATAATATTCAGCTACTTTGAAGAAATAACTTTATTTTCAGTGAAATGAGGCCTCTCTTTCTTTTGTATTTGTCAGATTTCAAATGAATTGTACTCAATATCCTGGATAGCCTTTGACAAATAAAAAAAATACTTAAGCAAATTATTACCAAATTATTAAAAAAAAAAAAAAAAAACCTCTGGGGCCAGAAAGGTGCAGCATCCAGGCAGTGCAAACCTGGAACACAGGTGATTTTTTCACTGCTGGACGCTCATCTTATGTAGCAATCAGGCATAATTTGCTCCACCTCTAGCAGAATTACAGCACAGCATGGCTAAGGACTCTGGCAATAAACCAGTTCAAAATTCAACATTTACAGTGATATCTCTTATATTAATGAAGCATCCATGTCTGAAGGCCAGAAATTCCTTACCAGGTGAACACAGAGAATGAGAGCATAGCGTTTTTTGGCATTACTGTGTCGTGGCACTTAAACAACAACTGAAAGTATAACTACATTCCCAAACAGCAAAGTTTACTAATAAAACCTGCATTACTGTCAACAGAAGGTTGGTTAAATCACAGAATCATAGAATCATTAAGGTTGGAAGGGACCTTTAAGATCATCGAGTCCAACCATCAACCTAACCTGACAAAACCACTTCTAAACCATTTCCCCAAGTACCACGTCTACCTTTTTTTTTAAACACCTCCAGGGATGGCGAATCCCACCACCTCCCTGGGCAGCCTATTCCAATGTTGGATAACCCTTTCAGTGAAAAAATTTTCCTAATATCCAACCTAAACCTCTCCTGGCTTAACTTTAACCCATATAGAATCATAGAATTGAATGGCTTTTCCAACCATTGCTTCACTTAATCTCAGGAAGCCCAGTTCTACCCATACTTTTAGGAAAATACCTATAGGCTCTGGATCTGACAAGGCAGCATATTAAAGCTGGATGTCTTCATTAACATACTGCAAACACTTCATATTTGATCTCTAAGCAGAAAACAGAGGCCCACTAGTAATGTTACAAGTGCAGTCCCTGTGCTATACACCAGCCAGATCCCTAAAGTGGAAGTTATTAGCAAAGAAAGGCATAGAGGAAAACCGAAAGGTGTCAATAAAAATCCACAACCATGAGCACTTAAGAAAATACTAACCAATTCTTAAAATGTAATTTGGAAAGAATAAGCATTTAGCAAATCTCAATTTGGGAAAGGGATGACATTTTATTAAAATCCATAGAGATAATTTATACCCCAAAAGTATTAAAGCCATCGGAGAGCAATTAAAGGAAAAGGAATTCACTGAAACATTAATGCGGGTTTTTAACAAATCTTGGAATACTCTACAAGATCAAGAGAATTGCAAAAACTCAGTGTGGTGTTCGTGTTTATGAAGATCAAACCTGAGAAACTACAGGCAGGCTGACATCAAGCCAGTATAAATTCTGGAAAGGTTGAGCAGTAAATAATTAAGAAATGATAGCATAATTCATTCACTTGCAAGTCTTGTCAACTAAACTCGATACCATTTTTTATGCTATAACAAGTTTGGCTAATAACATTAACTTGTATTGTCATAGTACACTTAGATTGCTATAAGATTTAATCTTGCATGACATTTTCAAGCACCATACAAAATCAATACTCTACATTACATGGATTAAAACTGTTTAAATACACAGATCTTGAAAACTGTAAGTGGAAAATTGTCAGACAATGTAGGTTCTCTGGAGAACTTTTATTGTCCCAAATTTATTACTTTCATTGTAAATCAGAGATGATTTTTTTCTGATGACCTCAGCCTTGATACAATGTGAAGTATCAATCAAACAGATGGGCCCATCTTCATCAGTGTAACTCAGTTGAGCATCGTACAGCTAAAATGTACCTCTCAAACAGAAATATTAAAACTATAATCCAGTTCATTTATATAACAAAGGGTTAAGAGATAACTTGCTTACCAACGGTAAGTATAAGGCAGAAAGTACCTAAGAGTAGACAGCTGTTTAATTTAGCAGAAAAAAGAGCATTTTGGAATCCAACTGTAGAAAGCTATTACTTGGCTGTGTTCATGTAAAAGTCACGTTTCTTTATTTCTAAACAATAAAAATAATCCATTAGCACCAGCTGTTGATAGATACGGTAGATTATCTACCTTTCCAAATCTTTACAAAAAGCTTTGGTATCTTTTTAAAAGAGATGTCACATTTCAAGTGGACGGTACAGTCTCAAGGAACACACAAAGTCTTTCAGGAGGTTCTGAGACCCACACAATGCAATGAGTCCAAGTAAATCAGTAGGACCACAACAACCTGCAAAAGGCAAGAGAGAGGCCTTGACATGCATGTGCCAGAGGTTCTCGAGGTCAAGAAGTCACTGATTTAAACAAAAGGAATAGTTTATAGCTACTTAATAATCCCATCTTTTGGTTTTCTCCTCTACACTTAAGAATGCAGGTTTTTTTACTTCAGCAAAGTAGTTTAGAGCAGCAGCTGTAAGAGGATTGGACTGCCCCATTTATCACAGCCCAGCTGTGCCTTAAGGACACTGGCTGGTTAGTTGCATTACTGAGGCTCAGAAAGGCAACACAGGTTATGAAGGAGTTTTACACACATACTTCTTACTGCAACTTCAGAAGCAATCATATTTTACAAAAACTATATTTTACAAAGATGGAAAGGAAAACTTAATTAGTTTTAATGTGTTCAGAAGGAGGGACAGAGAAATGGTAAGAGAACCTAAAGAAACACAAGACTGAATCTCTCCTTCCAGCAACAGAAGAATGTAATCTCTGATACTTACCAGAATGTGTTAGGGATATATATGCATATAAATGGACAGATAAACCTATCTGAGAACAAAAAAAGGAAAACTGCGTTTGTTATTTATCTGATCAACATTCTAATAGAGATACAGCATACAGAAAGTGCTAGATTTTTTGTGATGAAATAACCAAGTTTGTCTGTGAGCAGCAGAACTAGCAAAGCTCAGGTTTCTTCAGAAACGGTGTCTTGAAATTTCCTCATGCAAGATGTATTGCTTCTCCTCCTCCTCCCTTTTTACTGCAATTACTTTAAGTTCATCCCCTCTTCCCTAATTCTTTCTCTTTTCCTATCTTTTCTATTCCCTCTCCATAAGAAGAATTCTCTCATCTGTCTTCTACTTCAACTAACTCACAGCTGGCCAAGAGACAGCACGTGCTCTGAAAAATTCCATACAGACTCGCTGATTTGCTGCTGAATAGCCATGTACTGACTACAGGACTAAAAGAACAGCTAATAATAGTTACTAAGCATAAATTCAGCATGGGTGTCATATTGACATATTCGTTCGGAAACCAATCTAAAAATAACTTTTTTCTTTTTCCTGATGAAGATTAGTTGGTTTAGTAGGCTGGTAAAAATGCTTTTCAATTCCTGAATATTTTATTCCAAATACTACAGTCTGATCACACAGACACAAAATCTTGGGTTAGACTCTGTTGATTACTATTATACAACTGTGATGAAATTTGGCAATTCAGTCCCACTTCCCACTAACTGGAATATCCTCAGAAATAACAACAAAACACAGTCAGTTATTAGATTTGTGGCAGATGCTGATTAGATAGCCAGATTTTAAAATGAATACGCATAAACACCTTCCTCACTCATATTCTCACTGACTAAGCCTTCCTTCTTCTTATCTGCCAAGCAAAACCTGTATTTCAAATTCCTTTTTGAAATCCTTTTTAAAATCCACTTCTTTAGGAAGTCTTTTCATCTTTTACCCATTTTACCTCATGTTTGTATTACACTGCACAAAATTACAGAGCTACTTTTTCTTCTGCTGCTTTAAGTAAGGATTCAATAGAGAAGAACTCAAAAGATGAAGGGTATCTTATTCTGCCAGATCTGGGAAGAAAACCATCTTGCAGGTACAGGACACCGGTTCTGGAGGCTTCCACAGCATGAAGAATGCTTTCACTTTTGGCTGAGGAGGAGGTCATGAACTGAATGCACAAACCCCTTGAAGTAGTGAGTGAAAGCTTGTACCAACAATTCTTTTGGTGGTGGNTTGCAGCTAGCAGAAGACTTGTTATTTATCTATTAGATAAATAGTATCAAGTACATGTGTAGGTCCTGCCTCATTTGCACTTTTTTGACTCCAACTTCCCATCTTCCACTAAAAGTTGTCTCTTAAAAAGAATCTTTAGAGTGTACTTGAGAAGTTATTATGTATCTTTTAATTCAACTATGTGAGTACACTAATGTACAACTGACTGGTATCATAAACCTAAAAGCTTTCTAGGATACCTGGAAACTTACCATCCAGACCACTGCGAATACCTGTTCACTTTACTGTGGATTGACATATATTGACAGAAATATGTAAGAAAACTTGTTAAATCCCTGCACATTTACAGATTAATATTTGTGACTTTTTAAAAATTATTACACTGATTTGAAGTTGAATACTTCCAAATTAAGCACACAAAACTGCTATCTGCCATTATTTTAGAATGTATTTTAAATGATTGTGAACTTTGCCTTTTTTTTTTTGAAAGTGTAGATTCCTCACTGATTGTATTATGCTCACTATTAGATCCCCATATACAAAGTCCATACAAGAACAGAGAACAATTCCTTACAGATCTCTGGAGTTTTTGAAATCTCTTTTCTTTTTATTAACAAAAGGTTTTAAATAAGAAGTGTTAGAGGTTTACAGAAACCTTTCAGAACTGAAAGTCTAGGGCTCTCAAAAGGGAAACGCATGTTTATTTATAACCACCTCTAACTATGTGTACATTTATCTTGCTAATAAGAATAAAAAACACAGTGATTAACAATCTAACAATGACAACAAGAATAATGTATTGTATTAAACTCAAATTTAGAATTTAAATAAGAGGCATTTAAAATAGATGTAAAATTTCATTGGAATTGAAATAGCCTATTTTTAAGTATGGACTCACTATACGACATTGACATAAATTTAATAAAAGCAGTATTAACAGTAAAGTTTTAAAGAAAAAAAATCAAACCAGCAATCCATTGGAAATCACCAAATATAAAATGAGAACCAGATTTCATTGAAGTGCTAATCAGGTTTTCCAGTAAGGAACCTTTCAGGAAGGGCAAAATACTTACTCTGTTTAATTTCATTCCAGTTCAGATTCTTACTGATTCAATTGGTTCATATGAACAGCTAAATGAAAAAGCTGAGAATGGTGACACGAGAGGAGCTGTCCTTTTTTTCCAAAATATTGAAAGTAGTGTAGCAGAATCAGTTTAGACTAATCTGTTAGTCTGAACAACTAACAATACATAATATTGTTTGCTAAATAGCAGTTTTACAAGCAAATCATTTTTGTGACTTGTAATAGATTTTTCTTACATATCTAATAAAGATGAGGTTTCTTTAACTTAAAAGAATTTTAATTTACTTTCTGTGCATTTTTAATTGTTTTCCAATTTTCTCTGGAATGAAATGATACAAAATTAATACAAAAATGCTTCCTTTTTAAGAGTTTAATGTTAAAAAAGTATACCTAAGAATCAAAATAAAGGGATGACTTGTAAGTACTATAGTAAAGGTTGATAAGAAAAAGCAGCATATTTAGGAAAACAACTGAAGAAATACTAACGTGGTTAAAGATAACTTACAAAGTTAAACTGAACCTGATCACCATTTATTGAAGAAAAAGCATTTGTTGTTATTTTCTTTTTAAAAAATATAACTTTTGTAAATATATTGTGGTGGTACTGTTCTAAAGAAGTGACTCAGAATTCTCTTTTGCTAACATCTCAAAAAAAGTCCAGACGTTATACACAAAGATTACCAAGTTTGAGGTTTACCACTCTATTAAGGAGAAGTTCACATTTCCATTTGTCACTGATCCCCTATCTGTCATACAGGTCCTACCAAAAGTTACATCATACTGTAATGATAAAACTGAAAAAGTAAGTGCAAATGTTTCTGAAACTGAAGGACAAAGTGGCTAGAACTCAGGCACTAAGTTGTTACCTTAAGCCAGCTATGAGCAATGATTTCAAAAACTTTTTTCTTTAATTCTAAAACAAAAAGAATAAGGTGTATTTTAGTCTGTGTCATTTTACTGGTTGCTCTCATGCAATGTCTTCCATGATCCTGTGCTCCCAACAGCCTATTTATTCCAGCATAATCACAACACACATATTGTTTCACACGCCCTGGGACACCACAATCCCAATGCCTCCATTCGGTACCTACTACTTATATATTTTGATTTGGACAATATTGTTATGCATTTTCCCTGGTCAAGTTCCCTGGTTAGTCTTGTATCATTACATAAATTATTAGCTAGGAAAACCACAGTATTAAATCAACGGAATTCCTAATCAATTATCTGAAAAAAATACCGTCACGCATGCTAAGCATGATATTATCAGGAACCATGTACCATCAGAGATTTCATTCCTAAATTAGAAGACCGAATTTGGCTCAGAATTTACTTTTTGTACAGGATACATTTTATGGACTGAGTGAAAAAAGTAAAAGTGAAAAAAGTAAAAGAATATGTAATGCATTTTCAAATAAAAATCACTCATTAAAGTTCTAAGTCAGCATGCTTTAAGCATCTGTTGGAAACGTTCATTCCTATGTCTAGAAGAAATGAACATTTTCTCAGTAGAAAGGTATATTATGCAAACCTAAATATAGTCATCTTTTGAAATCACAGATGAGCTTTAATCAATATGTAATTTACAATTAAACAATTATTTTCTGATTTACAAGCATTACAAGCATAACAAATACGATTAACCTCATATTTCAGACACAAATTAGCTCAATTAATATACCCCACCTATATGCCACTATGAATCTATGTACATTTTTCCATTTTGATTTTTAATTGGATATGAGACATGGCTCTAACGCACAAGATCTAAAGCTACATTATTTAAGCACCTATATGTTCATTTTAAAGCAATGGCATGCAAGTGTAATGTTTTGTGTAGACAAACTATGCAACAAGTTGAACAACTATCTAAATTAAATTAGAATATTCTAACAAAATACTATATATGTTCACAAGAGTTACAAGATGAAAAATGAGTGATAAAAAAATTCTCCTTAAAACAAAGTAGTTCTGTTCTCTGGGCATTAAGGAGTGAGAGTTATCATTGCAGACATAATGTAGGCAGCCATGTCATAATCTAGCTGAAAGAGCTAAAACTCTTTTAAATCCTGAATCACCATACCCAGTTGACACATCTGTCTCAGGCTGAGTCCTTCTTTATAAATGTCTATTTCCGTTGACTATAATGAATGTCTAGATGATGTTCTCAGATCTAGATACCTACACTATGGGCATCTGAAGTTCAGTGAGATGAATCCCATTTTAAGTTTTGTAAAGTCAGTTTCTGATACTGGTTTCTGACAAATTGCCCTCCTTCGACAATACGTTTGGATGGTATTTGACTTAGAATCTTATTCTTCATGATTCTACTGCTACTTAATTAATATTTATTAATGTATTCCTTGTTCATTTGTTTAACTGTCCTTTGTACAGTAAAGTTTAACAGGTATATAAAGTAGTATTTTTCCTGTCTTTATCTGTCTAAAAAGAAAGGATAAATCAAAATAGTTATGTATGAACTTAGCACAGTTCAAAAGCTAATTAATGTTTCAAATGAGAAGAGACAGAAGGAGATTTGCTATTCAGTCACACTATTTGGCAAAAAGATGTAATTCCTAGACAGACAAAAGTCTGTTAAAATTACCCATGTATCTGAGTTAAGTCAGTTAGTAATTCCGGTTCACCCCTAAATATGGGGTGTACCAATTCATTTATCTCTTTCAGGATTTTGAAAGTAAACAAATCAGACATTTGAGGTTCAAGGAAAATATTTTTAATTGAGTTCAATCTCAATCTTTATTTTAATTCTGTCAGCAAAATAACTGATTTCAGGTCAACTGGAACATTATAAAATTTTAGTTCATCCATGACTACTAAGATTTTTGTGGGAAGTAGGCTCCAACTCCATTTAAAAAAACAAAATTATATACATCTCCAAGCATCACTTTATATAAATGTATGTATCAAATTCACATAATACCCTACTAGCAGATGAGTTAGATCTTATAAAATGAAAATCCAAGCAAACCCTAAAATCTACACAAGATTGCTAAATTCTAAAAAACTGTAGTCTACACATGCTCAGATGAGTAGCATGAAGTAAATATTTTGAAGTCTTTTATCTTAATTAAGAATACTCCACTGCATCACAGCTCCTAAATAATAAATAAAGGGCAAGATAGGTCAAAAGGAAGACAACCAGGAAGCATCCCAGCTCAGACTAAAGTAAATGCCCATTGACTCATCAGTTGTATCACTGATTGGAGCGATACGTTCAAACAGCATTAAACAACAACCTTTACCAAAGACACAAAGAAAACAGTCTTCCATAGGATAAAAGAGAAGATCATGGCACAGATAAATAATTTGATAAAAGATGGAAATTAAAGTGCAAATATAAGAAAAGTTGATGAGTATAATTAAGTTGTATTATGTTATTTATGATTTTAAGATAGGGCCCTGCATCAGGTGATGTGATGATGTAAAAAGCTTTATCAACATGATAACAGACACGGATGAACAATGGCCACTAAAGAATCACGTCTTGGCTTACAAATGAGAGTTGAACAAAACCAACATGTTAAAACTGTGATCAAATAAGCAAATCTAGTATTATCAAATTCACAAACAAAAGAAGAGAACAGAAATCATTAATACACCAGCTACAATGTATCTGTCTCTGGTACCTGTGTGCAGACCCCCCCTGCCCCAGTTTCAAAGATATTGTAATACTGGAAAATGTGTGTAAAAAGGCCAGCAAGTATGATCAAATGCAATCGTTTTGACTAATTTAACTACTACTTACTAGAACATATAAAGAAGTAAATAAAACTGTCACAAGGGAAAGATAAGCAAGAGATAACTGTCCATGGTCTCTTTCCATATGAATATAAGATGGTATCAAATGATGCTGATGTTGGGTTCAAAACACACCAAAGCAGGTGTTTCCTTACAAAGCATGGATTCAACCATGTAATTCCTTGATGTAAGAGAATGTGGATGCTAGAGGTCACTTGAAAAACAAACCGGGGAGGAGGCAAAAGCATCAATATAAATTGAAATCAAGCATCTCCTCTGGCTGACAAAGTCCTTGAAGTCATGCAAATATTCCGCCTGTTTGACATGCTCATTTTCTCTTCCCTAGCTGTATGCTGTTGGCCATGGTTGGTGACAGACCATGGGGAGGGATGGGTCTTTGACTCCTGCAGAGTAACACACATACCAAAGTCGGTTTAGTGGCATTCTGGACTACTGGATTAACTCCACTTTCATCATAGAGTTTTTGTGTGGTACTGAACAAGTGCTAAACTTTTTTTTCCCTCAGGTTGACATAAACTTATGTTTCCCTTACTGAGGAGTCTAATCATCAGTCTGATGTGCTTGACATGACAGGATGTCAATGAAAGCAGTGTTGTGGACAAACAAAGTTTTTGTAACACTCAGTACTCCAAAAAAATTAGATGACAGATTCCCTTGTGTCTTAGTTTGCCATTCATAGAACACAAATAATACCAATGATTGTGACAATGGTTCTGGAAATGTTTAGAAAGCATTCACAAAATACAGTGAAAAATAATGTAGAAGAGCTCATCAGAACAGCTTGAATGATGTGCCATAAACAAGGGAAACTGACAAACGTTTCTCATACTGAACTAAAATACTGGGTGGCTTCTTAATAAATGATCACTAAACATTTTGAGAACTGAATGAAGCAAGGAGCCCTGCAGCTTGTACGCACAAAAGCACTAAATGAGCATTGCACTAACTACATTCCCACATTTTTGAGCATTATTTTGTAACCTTAACAAAGATCTTTAAAAACAGGGTTACTTGCAATAAATGCATTATTTTGGCTGAAATAGTAGCTTCTGTTATTGCATGAATATACCAGAGGAAAGTCTCCACTTCATGAAAAACACGTCTCAAGCAATCACTGAGATTTTCATAAATTATGTCCATGTTAACAAGTAAACAAAGCAACAAGAGTGGACCAATATTACCCATACTGCAAGTTCATCATCCACTTGATATACCCCTTACTGGATTTCACTTTAGTCTGGTCCAATGTCTTGAATGTTCTTAAGATGATGGAACCCACTTGATGTGCTCTTGGAGAGCATCTTTGAGTTTATTTTCATCTAAAGACATCCAAACATAAAACAAGACAGGTCTCCAATGTAAACCCAGGCATAGTAGCAAGGATGATCGGGAGATGTACCTCAAAAGTGCACTACTCATACAAACTAAAATTAAAACAATAATTACAAAATTATCTAAAATTATAATAAAGTGGATATTGCAAATCAAAAATGTAAGAAGGTAGGAATGATATTGACATGTCATTTTTATTTTGTTTTATTCTCCTAGAATGAAGCTGGGATGCATAATAAAAGTAAAGAGCATCTGATCACAGAACAAAACAACTTATACTAAGGTGATGCTAGATTACTGACACGTATGGGGAAAAGATTTGTGAATGCCTCATAAAAATAAGATTATCTAGAAGTTAATGTGATATTAATGTCATAAAATAAATATTTAAGGGAAACCAATGAATTCAACAAGTACATTTTTAGTCTGATTTGCACCTATGAAATACTAACTTGAACTTAGTGAACCTACTACTTTAATTTATTTAGTTTTAATTTAGAAAAGTGGATAATAAAGTGCAACCAAATTGCTGACATTTATTTATTCATCATTCAGAAACAGAACCCAGAATTTGGGAATTGTATTAGCATTACCTACTCTACTATATTGGAAATTTTATTTATAGTTAATCTTAACTTAACATTGCAAACAAGGTTCCTAGCTGCCTTATTTTTATTTCATATCTTTTTCTTACCAAGAAAATGAAAGACGTGTTAAAGTATTTTTAATGAAAGGGTTGATTTTTTTAACCAAAGCTAGAAAGAATTGCTATTGATTTTAAAAGAGGTCTATGAAGTACAGAAATTATGATGTTCTTCGTGCTTTTAAAAAAATGGAAAAGAAATTCCTGCAATGAATTTTTTTCTGATGTCCAAAATTTTTTTGCATACTTATTTTTATTATTTAGCAACAACAAAATATAAGTGTAGTACATAAAAACATTAATTAAAAAAATTGCTATTCATAATTCAATTACTCAATTTCTAATGAAAATGATGATACAGAAAACATCAAAATTAATTACTTGTATGAACTCAAATCTTCTGCATGAACTGTTTGCTGGGGGTATTACATCCCTTTTAAGAAGTATTTATTTTAACATTTTAGTTTTCCATTCCATGTTACTCTTAAATGCTAGAAAAATTAAAAATTCTGTATTTTACCAATTCTCTTAGCACACAATAGATCAAAATTTCAGAACGTTTTTTGACTCTGTAGAGATCCAATCTGGGGTAAAAATTGCATTTAAGTAGTAGTGGAGGTTTAAGTAACTAACAGAGTAATCCTTACCTGTAAAATTCCCAACACCATCAGACCAGGATTTCATCAAGGTAAGAATAATCTGTTGTTTTAAGTGCCATTTATAATTACACTTTTATTACAAACACCTTGTTTTAGCCTTCTACATCTCACAAACTTTGATGGCTTTGAGTCCTGATCAGCGAACTTCAACCTCCTTAGCTTCAATATGTGAAAAGGAAGAATAATTTTAATTTTATAACAACTATGCTGTCTCTTTGAGGATTAGTTCAATAGCCTAGCCTCTCTCTCCCCTAAACTGACTCACCACTGATCAAACGGAGGAAACATTCCCATTTAGAGATGAAGATTCAGAGACATGGGACAAGCAGATTACCTCTGGATACGACAGTAAAAGTAAACGGATTAAGAAGGAAATAAAACTCAGGCTTCAATGAACTCGGTGGCAAAAGACTCCAATCAATTTCAACAGCCAGACCATTTCTCCCATTGATGTACATAAACTGATTTTACTTTTCATAGCATAACTTTGGATATGATACTCAGGGCTTTATTTGAAATCTCACAATGTTTGGTATTTTCCTTAAAGCTTCAACTGTTGGAATCTAGAAATTTTACAAGAATTCCCTTTTGTTTTAAAACATAAATTTACAGTTTTCATGGGTACAGATTAAAAGTTTAAAAGCCTAAAAGCTAAAAAGTTCAGAGCCCAAAAATCAGATACAAAGAATAAAGAGTAAATATTTTTAAAGCCATCCTAATACATGAAAGACAAAAATCAAATTTAAGGTGGCCAACTTGTGATTCCATGAAAATATTTAAATATCACAAAATTTTTTAACTGACATTGCAGGAGCTAAAAGCTTTCTTTTCTGTTTTCTTTCTTTCTTTCTTTCTCTGTTGGCAATATGTATTGCTACAATACTCATATACTTACTCTTACATCTGATCTTCATTATGAGCGGAATCAATTCTCAGTCATGGTTTTCATAACCACACTCTGAATAGCTGCTCCATCGCTAGCAGTTAAGCGGTATTCAACAGTGGTTCAGAGACCTGTTGTTGAGGCTTATTGTCAACAAAAAGCACTTTCTCAGTGATGGCAGAACCTATATATAGAGCTGGAAGGATGAGTCACAGTGAACGAAGTGTATGACAAATTTAGCATTATTTTGTATTTATGTTTTATTCACAGAAAGGAATTACTTTTTACAAAACTCTTCATCATTTGGACCTATCTGTTCAAACAAAACTCAGATTAGAACTTGGTCGTGTACTGGTTGCTATTATTTTTGCTATTTGGAACTTATTCAGTACTATCTGGTTCAGGATATAAATCATGAAATTTACTGATTATTCCTTGATTGAATGACCCAAACAGCAGAAGTCGTGGAAGAGTGTGTGTTTGTCACCAACAGGTCACAGTTTTTAATGTTTGCTTCTCTGTTGCTTAAACAGAAATCTCAGGCACGTCTATTGCAGAACACACAGACACACACTTTCCTCAGATTAATCTGAAACTGCTAACTAGTATGCTAACCTTATACGTAACATGAAATGGTAATATAGTGACTGCCAGCTGATCAATTCCTAACCACAATATTGGTATGTATTCTTGATATGGGTTTCTGCAAAAACAAAGGATTTATTTTTGCAACCCGTTCCACTGATGATAAACTTCACTGTATTAAAGAACACATAGAAAATTGATCACCGAATTGAAGACTGGTGAAAAACCTTTCAATTTCTTCTGATTTCTTTTACTTGGTCATTTAAAAGAGCAACCTTAAACTATTTGCAAATGTATCTAACATAGTATTCCACAGATAGTTGCTTATTCTAGCAACTAGCACAGATAGTTGATTCTACAGAAGAAGGAACCACAAGACAGCGACAACTAGTATGACTGTACATGTTTTGACTTAGTAAATTCAAAACTACTTTAAAACTTCCCAAATTATGACTGAAATATGATTTTTTAAGTATTTTTAGCTCACATTCTGGGTAATCTGGACAGGGCCCAACCGAACTCTACAGAACTCCTTTCGTTCTTTCAAGACAAGGAAAGGACAAGAGGAATCTCAATACAGAAAGGTAAACATATTTAAGTATCAATAACATGTTATCTTGATAAAGCCACTACTTTCAGGAACACATTAAGCTTTAATCACCAAAACCACAAACTTATTTTACAATTTCCACACTTGCCACCTTTCTTTAAAAAAAATATTACGTGTCAAAAATTGTAATATACATTATTATATTCTTTAAAAAAATATTTTAGTGCCAAATAGTAATATTAATTCATCCACATCGTAAGGTATGTATTTTTCATCTTTATTTGAACCATGGCTAAAGAACTTCGTTTTCTCTTTTTTGTTCCAAGTCTACAGTAGTTCCGTTTCCATATGGTATAATATACAGATATAAGCCCTAGTATAAGCAATTGAACTTTTCACACCCTCAAAAGCCGCAAAATCAGATGGTCTGTGGTTTTTGCAGCTGGTGCACTGCACTCATATTGGGTAGTGTCATATGAAAAATATTTCACTCCCCAAGCCCTAAACACACTCACTCATTAATGAAATGCAGGCAGTACAATGAGATCATATAAGGTATAGATTTCAACAGCCATACTAAAAACAGTAAAGGAACACTGAACAAGAACACAAATCAAGTTCCTCTGCCAGAACAGGATTTTTTTTAAAGAAATGTCTTCTTAGATTTAACATTTGCTTTGAAAACAACTGCTAACCACTACCCAGAAAAACCTTTAGTACAAGTGTTAGCAGACTAAACAATCACAATTTGGCAGAGGAAAAACAGTAAATAACTTCAGACATAGTTACATTACAGGATGTCTCACCCCAATACGCCACTATCAAATCACAAAATGATTTACTTAATACCACATATGGAATCTGCTTACTTAAGAAAATAAGCTGTCACCAGCGAAACTTTGTTTAAAAATAATTTCAGGGCTGAGGTTTATCGAATTTCACTTTAGTTTGTTTTTACAGAAATCTAAAAAAAAAAAAAAAGTAAGACAGTCTAGTTGCAAAAATATTATATTAAGCCCCCTTACACAGAAAATGTATTCTTAGGCAGAATTTTTAAACTCTATTACTAGTACTATTCATTAAATGAATAACCACAACTTTGCACTGTATGTCATGACATTTTATTTCAATAAAATGTATCAGAATATATTATTTCTATCTTTCCCAAATGACACCCATCTATTTTCCTCAATCTGAAAGCGTTCTTTAACTAAGAAAAGCCTCAGCAGCAGAAATAAACACCAGACAATACAGCCAAGGTACTTTATGGACTTGATTCTCTTCTCACTGACTCTGATACAACTCTGTGGACTTTAATGGCCTGAATATGATAGCTGTAACTGAGCTAAGTGTAAGGCTTTGTGCAGGTACTTTATAAATCTGAGGACTATAGCAGGTTTGTTTTATCTGAGGAGAATAGCTGGGGAGAAAGTATATCCAAGCATAATAGGTTATAGCTGCTATCTTTCCCTCAAAAGCCAGTGAGGATACACTGGTAACAAACGGCCAACTAATTTGTATCTCTATCACATATTTGTTTAACTTCGAAAACAACAGTATTCTGAAAATTTCATGCAATTGGGATATAAATATAAATAAAATGGACTACCTGCAATTTAGTAATTGAATAGACCAGGAGACTTAAGAGGTTTTTTCCTGCTACTCCTCACTCTTCTATGCTTTTCTTCTACAATATAGAAGAAAAATTTGCACTGCAATGTTTTTAAGAAGTAACTTTGCATTTTATGCATAGAAAGTTATGATTATTCTCTCTTTGCAGTAATTATTCTTGTAGTAATTTATATGCTTTTAATTGCCCAGTATCAGTCAGCACAGAGGAATTACTAAAGGCTGTATCTCTTAGCCAAACAAGTACACGGTGCATGAGATAAATTCCTCCATTTATCTGCATCTGTTGTCCATAAAATGTTTATACGCCTCATTCCTGCCACCTGGCAATAAACTCTAGCCTACACTTGAAACACTACACGGAGTTGAAATAATCCATAGTACCACAGCTCAATACAGAGCATTAAATATGAGCTAAGAATAGAGCTGCTTTCGTATTAATCCAGTACCAGTACCAATGCAAAAGCCTACCAGGAGTCATAAATACCGCATACATCAGGAAACAAAATTCTGCACATTTTCCAGCCATGTATTTTGCTACAAGTTTCCACAATTACAAACCATCTGTTTAAAAAAACAAACAAACCCAAAACAACAAAGCACCCCCCAAAACAAAGCTATATTAAAAAGTAATAGAATCATAGAATGTTTCAGGTTGGAAGAAACCCATGAGGATCAGAGTCCAACTCCCAGACTATTAATATTACTATTAATTATTACTAATTACTATTAATAGTTATACTAAGAAGGAACAGGAGCTGAACTTTACTGTGAACTTCAATGACAGAATATTAACAGTGTACGTGAAGTTCTCCAATTCTCTTACTATAAGTACCTCATAAGAAAATGTATTTCACACTGTGATCACAATACCTTTATATATTTTTTATTTTTAAAGGTGCATAATATGGATGCCAAGTTTATTTCAAACCTTCAATAACAGGTCTTCTCAAATCAAATTCTTCTACAACTAACTTAAATCTAGAAAAATTGGTCCTCTTCATTTAGAAAATTATATGAAGTAAAATCAGAACCAATTTTCTCTAGATACAGACTGTCTCCATTTTTTTAATATCATGTATCAATACAGTATCATGCTTCTTAAATAGAAAAGTTAGGAATTTTTAGAGTAACTTTGCTTATAGCAATAAAAATCCATCACTGTGTGCTCAAACAAAACATTCAGGCATACAATATACAGTGATCTTTTACTTACACCTGGTTTTAAGCAAACTAACCACTTGACTTCAGTGAAAAATATTTTCTGTGTGTTAGCTTGCAGAGCACCACTCTAGGACTTCAAAGCTAGAATGATACAAAATTAACATCAAAAATATGTTATGGATTAGAATGGATTAGAAACAGGCAAATCAGGAAGTCTCAGAATGTAATTGCAAACAAGGAGTTACATGAAGGACATTTGTAAGAGCCATCTGCCATGACAGGTTACTTGTGCCATACTGTTTCACACTTTTATCAACGACCTTCAAGAAAATGCAAATTCAGTACTGATGACGTTTGCTGACAACACAGAAAATTATAATGAGGAAAACCAGCTAGTAGAATAAAATGATCTGAATCTCAGAAAATTCTCTACTTAAAAGGAATACTTTTCCTACCACTGCACGTGTAAAGCTATACTTCTAGCTACAAAGAAAGAAGTCCATATTCAGATAATGAAATGTGGTATCTCAGAAAAATTAGAGACTTGGAGTTACAACACATACCTAAGTCCCATGGCACACTGGTCAAATGGGCAAAGACTCTTGACAGCAGAAAGAACGGGACAAGGAAGGTTATGCTTTTTTAAATCCCAAGGTAACATAACCATCAGAACATTATGACCAGTTCTAATGTTCACTGTAAACTGGAAGAGTTTAAAAGACAATCCAGATAACACGAAAACATTTCTTAGATATTGAACTCCAGGAGTATTCCTCTATTCAGGTTCCCAAGAGGAAGGCTAAAAGCATGTGATAAACAGCAAGTTCTTCACCACATGAAGATCCAGTGACTGCAGTTTGAACCTAGAGACACTCAGATGAGAAAAAATGCTCCCTTCTTTAGCACTGAAATTAATTACAAAATGTCTATGGGTAGAGCAGCATTTTAAAACTTCAGTAGTCACCTTAATCTCCAGTGGACTATCTTAACTGATCTGCCAGCCAGATGAAGAAAACCTGGAAGCAGCGGCTTTAGCTTGAATAAAGTAACTGCCTTTCTGTACGAAATGTGATTGCTTATTACACTCTCCTGCAATCCCATTCCAAAAGCAGCTCCAGGGTACAGTCACCGTTATTTTTTAAGACAAAGATGCAGCTATTTTATGGTGGCTGTGGGAACGCTTGATGACCCAGCTACTGTTCATATTGATGTTAAAGCCATTGTAGATACCTGGTCACAAGGAATTCGATACCAGATCAGACAATACAGTTACTGACTGAATTGTACCCTTCTGTTTCATAAAGCACAAGAGGAGGTGCAGTCTGTAACATTACCCACTAAAAGTATCATATTTACATTGCAAAAGAATGTAATTTGAAAATTTAAGCATACATAATAAAAGATGAAGTAGACATAGTAAAATTTTGTAGCAGTGATCTCCTCTGAGTAAGGAAATAGAATGATTTGAAAATGAAAATGAGTATCTACTGAAGATCAGAAGACCAGGTAGAAAAACTAAAAATCTTCCAAGAATATTAATACTTGACTGAAACTGAAGGCATTGTATTCACAGGATACCTTCATTTACCCAATTATTTGCTAGGTAACAAAATAAAATCTCACTACAAAATGCCCTGGCTTATGCAGAACACAAGCTTGTGTTCCAACAGTAAAAAATCCAAGAACCTTTTATATGCTCTCTGTCTTAAACAGAACCAGAATCTTAAAGGCATGGTTAAACTTAAAATAATGTAGAAAAATTAAGTATATGGTAAAGAATAAATCTATGACTACACAAAAGTCCTCATATACAGAAATATCACTTTTGTAGGATCTAAAACTAATGCAAAATTTTATGTATATCATGACATTCACATTGATTGACTGGATATGAACAAGCAGACTAATGATACATGATAGAAAGCAGAGGATGGAAAAGAAATTCACTGATATATCACAACATCCTGTTAGTAGTATTCTTATCTAAGCCACTTAATGATCTGGAAATGAACGTGAATGCTAGCACCAAAATTGGCAGTTTGTAATAAATTGGAAAATGCAGAAAACTGCCAATGTAAACATAGAAATTGTTGTTTTAAAGAAAGACCTTAAGGAAGATTAAAACCACCAGTTCAGCAGCACAACAAACTTTTTCAACTAGAAAAAAAAAAAAAAAGAAACTCTTGGATTCAACAGGATGGATTCATGGATTCAACCTCATAATAATATTCAAACATCCCTAAGTGTGCTCCTGGATAGCAAATTGGATATGAAAAGGAACAAATTATTATGACATAGCAGAGGACACAATCACAACACAGAAACACAAAAACATATAGAAGTGCCACCATCTGGAAAAGGAGATCTCCTGTACCTTCATACACATCTGGTAAGACATCACTTAAGCTTAGCTGGAGTCCCAGTGTACTGTAAAGCCCCAGAGTAGCTGGAGTATCAAAGGACTTTAAATCTTCTAAAGGGAAGAGGCGAATCTCTTTGCTCTTCTACAGCACGCAGCACAGGAGAATCCATGCTAATCAAAGCTACTACTTGGAATTCTGTCTCAGTGATTAGCCACCGCAGGCCAAGGAAACAGTAGACCAATGACCAGAAGAAAGATACAGTAAAAAAGAGGACAGTAAAAGATTGGGCTTACAGACAAAATGGGATAATCAGTTAGGCAATATACAAGCTCTGGATCTGACCAGAAATGTTCCATGTAAAATAAACTACAGAAAAGTAGCAATGAGTGTATATTTCAACTGTTTGTAATAACCAATAACCAGCAATTACATCTACTTAAATTCTTTGTTAAATAGCAACCATACAAGATGCACTGATCTAACTGCATCTACCTTGTAGGAGAACCATACAAAAAGCTTGTAAGCATATGAAAAAAAACAATGAGATAATTTCATTTCTCCAGACTTTCCACTAGCTCTGCATATAACAATTCTTCACATATAAAACCAAGGCTACCAAGGAGACCTTCTTTTGACTTGTTCTCAGCTCCAACGTCAGAATTCATATCAAAGCAATGATCAGTTGCATATGTTGTGTGAACTTGTGAAAATCTAACCCAAAATATAAAGAGGATGGTTCAAAATTCTGTATCTACAGGGATGGGATCCCTGTTTTGGTTTCTTCCTCTGAGCTGCAGTGTGCTGGCATGCCCTTTGCAACACCCTTGAAGAACCCAACCTGCTCCATCTTCTTCCATGCCATCTCTGGATGGCAGTAGCAGCTGTGGCTCCTAGCATCAAACCACTTACAGTGAGGCTAGAGTGATTACTCTAACACAAATGTATGTTTAGTTATAAAAAGGAGAATTTCTCTTCTCATCGAACTTTCACAAAAAATTGCTCTTCTTCACCATATTTAGAGATGATTACAGATGTCAAATTGTGGTCCAGTTACTAAATACTGAATCCAGTGAGAATGCACTTAAAAAGTGCAGAAGATTAAGAAGAAAGACCTTAAGAAGCTTTCTTAAGAAAGAAATTTTAATAAACTCATTCTATTTCAACCAGGTTTGATCCCTTCAAAAGCACAGATGAGGACATGGTCTTCATTTCTTGAAAACAAAATAAAAAACCCACCCCAACAGACATTGTCTGAGCTGGGCAAACTAAATAACATGGCAAATATGCGTGAAATCCAGACTGTTTCCATAGTTTCAAAGAGGAAATGAATATGTATGATCCTCATTTCACTGATAGGAGATCATATCAAATTACGAACGTAGACAAAAATAATTCCTAAAAGTAAGAGTCATATTAGTTAAAATAACTGAAACAGCATGACAAGAACTGGCCTCAGTAACTACCACAATATTTGTAGCTTCCCCAAGTGTTTCTGCTTCCAGCCCACCACGGAGAGAGCGTTCCTGAGCTGCAGAGTAACAGGGCTGCTGGAGAGGTGGCACCAGGCAAGCAGGGGCTCTTGCAGGATGTGGCGAGGTCAGTCAAATCAGGGCAATACAACCTCCAGGTCTCTCCTCCTCTCAACTTGGAATTAAAGAGGAGAGACCCCTTAGAAGATCTTTAGTAGGAAAAAAAAAAAAAGAAACATGCAGGGGGAACCCAGACACAGGCTAGATGGTTAGAAGAATCTGTAGAAGCAGCAGCAACTGCAACATCAGCTCCCTGAGAGATATTTCAGTAGGTTTTACAGGAGCAACTCTGTCCTATTTTGGTTGGAGATTTGGTCCAGCTCTCTGTTATATTCCTCACATTTTCTTCCCATAAAACTTAAGCTCATACCTCTTAGTTTCGTCTCCCTGGCCTTCCCTTAAATTTCAGCAAACCAAGCAAAACGGGGGAAAAAAAATGGAACAAACATAATGAAAATCATAAGACACATTCACATGACAAACTAGCTGGTACCCTCTCATGTCCTTTCTTTGATCGTCACATTTCATGTATATTAATTCATTTCTAGGCTTTCTTCTGGAAGAAGGTAAGCAAGTTAACTAATTGTATTCAAGCAGAAATCCAGACACAATTAAAAGGACAACTGGTTCCTGGAGCCTGCAGCATCCCTTCTGCAAGAATCCCACATGCTGAAAGACAATGGCCACATTGTTTCAGGCACTCTGAACCAACAATTCCCCCAAAATTACAAACTGCCTTAAGCCACAGTGATAGTACACCTGATTCAAAAGCTAGACTTACATTATAAAACAGCACAGGCTCAAGCATCATACTACAATTGCCCATTACCATTTAATCCTGGCCAGTGTCAACTAGCCCCATCCCAGGCAATGCTCAGCCACAGGCTGTGAGTCTGCACAAAGCAGGGACTGCTCTCAACACACAGGCTGGTGGAGGCCTCCCTGTTTGGGCAGTGGGGATGGACAGCGAAGGGAAAGACAGTGTAGAGATAAGGACAGAAGACACTATGCTGCTTTCCTTTGCCGGTGGAGAACAGGACCTGGCTCAAACCCAGGCCATATGATCCACACAGGACACGCAGTGTCAGGCTGCTCAGTCACGGGCTAGCCTTCTTCTAAATGGGCACAAATCACTCCACACAACCTGGCTGGGCCCAAAGACTGCCTTTAGCACCGTAAATGCAGCCCCATCATTCTCCATCTGCCTATATGTACTACCTTCTCTTTCTTCCTCCACATCCTACGTAACTCATGGCAGGGTTTCTCTTACACCTTCTGATTTTATACACTAACATTACCACAATAAATGTGAGCTGATATTCACAGTGTTCTGTAGGACTACTTACAAGTAGTACACTTTAATTCACTATTTCCTTGTTAAATTTGGATTTGTGTCCGTAACTGTGAAACACAGGCAGGAGAAGGGAAAACATACTCATGTTCGGAAGTGGTGTGTACAAAACAACAAAAGCGTGTTTCCACATTTATTCCTAACACTATACTACTCCTTCCATATACACCTTTACTGAAAATCCAAGAGTTTGGGCCTTATACAAGAAATGCAAGAAATGCATAATCTCTGATAAGAAGGATTTTGCTTCCTAAATTCAGTGGCTTCACATAGGCAGGCTTCCTACTGCTCTTAACACCCATCATATGGAATAGCAGTATCAGCCAGCAATCCTACTTGTTCTTCATGTAATGCAGTTTATTGGTCTCTTATTCTGCACACCACCACCCTGAAAGGGCCCTTTGTCCCACAGTGACTCCTATTTGTTACTGTAGCAAGAGGAGTATCTCAATGTGCTGCTCCCTGACAAAATGAACTACACACTTCAAATTTAGACTCCAAAGTCTTCACCACAGTGAACAGCACAGACTTATTTCAAAACAAAGTAAAAAAAAAAAAAAAAATCAAGCACAGACATAGCGCTTTTGCAGGAATTCTTTTCATGTGCAAACTGGAAGATACTGGTCTCAACTGAAAATCATGGGCTGTCAGGCATCCAACTCAAATACTCATACTTACATTGCCACACGCTTAGAAAACTTCCATCCAGACTAGGGAACTCTGCTGCTTTTATTAACAATAGACATTAAAGGACTTGAGCTGAAAACTGTGCAAAATTCATAATAACTAATGCGAACTGTGGCAGAACAATCACGCCATACTGCCTCTAGGAAATAAGTAGAAACAAACTATGGAAACAGATTAGGGAAAATGGTTACAATCACTGACTGTACATGTTTAAAAGATAAAAGGATCATTTTGCCCCACTTTTCAGCCCTAATACTTAAACTATGGCAAAAGAAGAAAATAAAATACAAAGAAAAAAATCTGGAGTGTGTAAAAGAACAGCAATCTTATTACTATTGGCTATAAGAGCAAGAATAAAATCATATACCTTTCATTTTCCGATTTTTAATAATCTGCCAAGCAGCGACAAGAAAAAAAATTGAAGTGCCCCTACTTTTCCCAGGAAGATCTTTTTCTCTAAGTTACAGAACCGGCAAAACAATTAGATCACTGAAGTCTTCCTAAAAATTTGTTTTTACAAAGACTTGTTAAATAGACTTGGTTTAAAGTCATGGCCAAACATAAGACGTTTAGAAAAGTTCAGTGTATATTTGAGAACTGACGCAGTTCTCCAAACTGTTTCATGTGCATCGTGTATAGTATACCTTAAGGCAGTGTAGCCATCATATGGCAAAGGATGAAATCTCTTTAGGAATTAATTGTATGTTGTCTTACTTGTTTCTTCCCAAAGGTGAAAAACACCTACATAAAAGAATTTATGTTTTTCACTTCTTCTCCTTCTTTATTATGTAGAAAAAGGCTAAAAAGCAATTTTCCCAGACTTCTCTCCCCAAAACATACGGAATAGAGACAGAGGTTACCTGGTTTCTTAGTTTAGACTGTGGAGGATAATCACACCTCTCCTTTTATTTTTTTCTAAAAGGTCAAATGAACTGGAATAGGAACTTTCCAGTTGGAGAGATGAAAATATTGTGGATTTTTTTTATAAAACCTGACTTTGTTTTCCAAAGGAAAGCAAGTTAAATCAAGTTAGGCTAATTTAAATGAATTCAAAGATTTTAGCAAATAGTCTCTCTCCCGTAATTATCTGCATTTCCCTAGTACACGATACCATCATCTTGCTTATTTTCCAGTATTCTAGGAAAAACTGAAGTGAAATTCTCCCTACAAAAAAAAAAAAAGGCAAGAAAAAAAAAGAGAGAGAGAAAACTGGTAAGAACTGAATTGCTAAAGGATCAGGAACATCAAATGTAAGACAATGATAAGCATTCATTAAGTATTTATATCGGGGCATTAGCCTTTAATAGCATAAGTCTGCATACAAGTCTTACTTTCAGAAACTGCAGTGTAATAAATTATAAAGAATAAAAGTAACAGTTTTAGGAAACTCAATTAACAAAAGAAGTCATGTGGTGAGAAACAACTATGTCAGACCAATGCACCTGAAAAACTATGCTGAAAACAGTTGATCAGTGGAAAAAACCCCATGGACCACTCAGTGGCCAGGTGTATCTAGCTGTTCCCAGAACAGCCCCTGAATGGGAGGTAAAAGAATTTATTTCCCTGTACAATGCATTCTTTCCCCTTGTATAATCCCAATCTACCACGTCTATTTTGTGTTGGATCAAAAAACAGTTAGACATCAGTTCCCTTCAACCAGATCCATGCCCGTTCCAAACTACAGTGGGAATAATGGTCCGTGGGCTCTTCTGCTGGTCAGTTATCACCAGCGTACAACGGGACACCAAGGAGTGGGGATCTGAAAAGTGGCCTGGTGTATTTATTTCATCACATTTTCTGACTGATCTGTGAAGCATAGCAGTACTTCATTTTAAAGCATTAACTGTTTCAGAGCAATGCAGAAATAATTCTTTAACTGTGCAATACACCCAATTAAATGTCCAATTAAATGTTTTAAATGTCCACGGTCTATGTGAAAAAAATCAACTAAATATATTATTGCTTATTACATTATTACTTCAAAATTACTAAAGAGCATTATTTTATTTATAATTATTCTGGGTTTATGTTACAAGGATTACTGTATGATCATTTTACTGTTAAACTTTATTTTTCTCATCCAGAAACAAGCTGAAAGTAGAAAGAGTATGAATCATATGGATCAAAGACTATCCATCAGTGTGTCACACACCATGTGGCATTGTGTTTTGCTAAGTCAAAGTCATGCTCCAAGTTTCAAAACTTCAAACAACTGAAATACCACAACATTCATAAAACAGAACTGAGCTACTGGGAGTAAGAAAAAAAATACAAAAAAGGTAACAGACCTCAACAGCAGATAGTAAAATTAACATTTCAACAGTTCTTGCCTTTCATCTCAGTCTCCATAGTACATTTTTTCTGGAAAAGCTACGATTTAGGTTTAGAAAGATGCAGAATTACATAAAACATCTGGAATATGGGACAAGGAATATTGGCTTATTATCCCTGGTGGACCCTCCCTATGAAAAATTTAATAGGTCTGTTTTGGTAGTTTTAATCTCCAGAGCACCCCAAGCTATGTTATGGAAACATCATCTTGGTAATTTATATTAGAAAGAACACCTGGTGATGAAAGCAAATATACCCTCTTTAAAATTGTGAGTGATTTTTCTTTAATCCTCAAACTTTTCATCTTCTTAAATATATAATTTTTAACAGCTTGACTAAAAATTAGTTTTTGTATCTTTGAGACTGATCACATTGTAACCATTGTGAACTTACACTATTTTATTAGAGAGCTACATTTCTTCATTCCTGTCTTCAGAGAACAAGTCATTTTGTCTTTACTTTGACATTGGCCTTTTACAGATTACAGAGGAAGCTCTGTTGAATCTTATATGAATATCACAAAATCACTTAAAATGTTGTCCGTTTATTACTGCACAGCTTCAAACATTAAGGAAAAAAAGAACTGTTAAATAGATTTCTACTGTTCTTATTCCTTTCTTATTGCTTTCTTGGTATCTATTATGTTTAGTATACAGCTTCAAAATACCTAGTAAAAATCTATACATGAAAGCAGAGAAATTATTTTCCATTAAAATCATTAAGTGGATTATTCTGAATATAAATACAGTTAAAATGCTATATAATTAAAAGGAATTTAGCACACACCTTTCTATTGTCACACTGCCGTATGCTTTACTAAAACCCACATTTTTAACTGTTGCTAATTTACTATTTTATCAATAAATGGGAAAATAATGAAAGAATCTATCAGGTACCAGTCAATCTATAAAACAAGTTACTAATGAAAATGCATTCTACGCTTTCAAGCTACAATTAGGTTTCCATTTATCGAATTTCTAAAGAAACAACATATGTACAAATTAATCTGTTTTTATCATTAACATGCCTCACTTAAAATATTTCCTAATATGCATTATGTATTTTCTAACAAAAAAGCCCATAATATAATCTGTAGCCTATAAAGATTTTCAGAAACATTTTTTTTATTAATTTGACACTGATACGCCTCCATTTCTAATATCCCAACCCTGCAACATTTTAAATGCAATTAAAAGTGGTTATGAAAGAGTGTGGACTTCCTTGTGAAGTAGGAAATCACTCTTGTGATTAACATGCAAACGAGCTCATGCTGGCAGAATAGATTGGGGTTTTAAAACCCCAATTACTTTTGTATGATTATCTATTTACCCGTACACAGACTATTTTCATTTTTCATCTAATACAAAGTCATCCTGCTTACATTTTTAGCACAGCAATTAATATTTACAATAATTATGACATCAAGCACCATTGAGAGTACGCCAAGTGAATCATTTACCATGTTTTTTAATATATATGTTATTAAAGTAACATCTACGGTAATATATTGCAGAGGATGGAGATATATTATTGGCCTTTATACACAATCCAGTCTAATACAACATTCTATTGGCTTTAAATTTAGTTAAGGGGCATATTATTTTTAGTATCTGAGTAAGTCAAGTGCTGTTCGTTCAGATTACAGATGCCAAAACTTTCAAGTCTGTAACTGCTTTGTATAAAGTGTAAGGTTTGTTTAAACTTTCACAGTAAAAATAACAATAAAATTACTTCCTCCCGTTTTTCTTTTCTTTTTTTTAGTAATAACAGACAATTCTTAACTTTCACTAACACACTTTGATTCATACCTGCTACAGAGTGCACATATACACATTTTTTCCAGACTTCTAAAGAAAATTATAATGCATTAATGACAGGAACTATGGTAATGGAAAAAGGTCACCCTCTTTTGAACACCTTCTGTTTTAAACCATTATATATAAAGACATTTGAGAAAGCAAAGAATTAAAAGGCAGCCTTTGTGCAACCCATTACTGAAATATTATAGAATAATCTATATCAAATGTAGTGGAATAGCAGATTCTTTTGGATCTAAATTTACTGCAGCCATAGAAATGCTTTTATGCTTATTATGTATCTGCATGTTGATTCAATTATTAAAAGAACACCTGACAGCAGACTTACTTAATTGAATTAATTAAACTGCATGAATAATCACAGAATTAGTATTGTATGAAATTTGTCCTGAAAAGTAACACTGGCATTTTGAAATTGCAAGTAATTTGAATGGTGAAATACACTGAGCAGAGAAGTCTTCACTTACTGTATTCTGAAATTCTTCACCTCACACATGAACAAATGTGACATATAAATGAATAGACAGCTGTGAGTAATGAATGCTTTTTCTTATATATTGTAATTTATTATGTGAGCCCAGCTATGTCACTAGATCTTTGAAAAAGTTTGCAAAAACATTTGAAATCACAGTAATAATTTTTATCTCTTGATCTAAAATAATACAGTAGAGTGGACTATCAGGTACTGAGCAAGAGGTAGTGTATGTAACACTGAAACACTTGTGTAAAACAGTGCTTCCAACCAGGATACCTAGAAAAGATTTGAATATGTCCAATCAAAATTATGGAAATATTGTTTCCTGACTAAAGCAAGCAAATTAAAGATGTTAAATGATTTTTAAAACATTTTAATAGATCAGTACAGTGAGCTTCTACCACTGATTTTAGCAACAGGAGCAGTTTTCTTTAGCAATTAAATGATATGACGTACTGTATATAAAATATTCCTTTTAAGGTCTTCTGAAACCATTTTTGTTATTATTTAAAACCAGTCTACTGATGAAGTTCAGAAGAATTTATTACACCCTCTTCAATTTACTTACATTTATTAATTCATTAGATAGAAGTGAAATTTTACATGACAGATTTTTTTAACATGCATTTTCTGTTGCCCTTGCTTTCACACCAAAAAAAGACAGAGAAGAGCCTCGCACTGCTCAGAACAGAAGTTTATACTGGCAGAGGACATTCCTGGAGTGCAAGCACCCAATCTGGCATATATCCAAGCCCCAGCTATTAGCTCTGCATCAACAGTGGGTATTTTTCTTACTTCCTATTGCAGGGGTTTGGTTTTGTTTTGTTTTGTTCTTGCAATGATCCCCATAATAGCAAAATATATAAAATTAGACTATTTTAAATGACAGAATGGTGGGACTGCGTATTTACCTAAAATAAACTAAAATTACCCTAAAATAAACTGCAGAATGGTAGAATCACACCCACCACCTTTTTTGTCTTTTTTTTTTTTAAATCAGCAATGTGTTTTCTCCTGCTAAAAATGAATATTGATGAATATACAAATAGAAAATATTAATTTAGAGGTGATTATTAATTTACGTTACTAAAAAGAACATGAACATTTATAGGTATTCAGTCAGAATATCTAAAAATGAAATAATACAACATCTAACATCTATATGCTATAAATCAGTGATTTTTTTACATTCATATTTTGCCTCATATTCCTACTTGAATATAATTCATTTTACAAATATGTCTGATCCTGCCTCTGACCTTACTACACTTTAAGCTCTTTTCTGCTCATGGAAAGCTAATTTGCATTTTTTAAAAATGTGTCTGTATTAATGATCTAATTTACCACAAAAAGGCTTTATATTAAATACAAAAAGGACAGCCATTAGCTTTCTTTCCACAATAAAATCAAAACAAAAAATAAAATATCTCATTTACACAACAATTAACAGTTTTTTTCCTAACACAATGCTAAATGAACCTGTACAGTTCAGCATTCATAAACATTATATATTGTGCAAAATTCTTGCTCTACAATCAAAATAAGGAATCTTATAAATATGCAAAGTTTTACAAAACACTTTTCTGAGAAATCTATACATCCATTTTAATACCTATATTAATAACCACAGTGGTTAGATTTTTCTTTTACATAAATTATACAAAGTACATCGGCATTACATACCATTTTAATACCAGTTTATTATAGCTTTATTTCATAATATTGGAGGTGGAAATGGAAACAGTGCCATCATGTGATACTTTTCAGGCTACTTCACTTCTTTTATTTCCAAGGAGTGAGTCTGTTGCTGCTATACAAATAAGAGTTCCTAGAAAAGCACGCAATGGCAGTATAATTTATTATATGCCATGTTGTAACTAGGTAATTTTAGGTATTTTTATGCATCAAGTATTGAAAACACCTTCTAAATCTGCAAACATAAACAAGCACATGATCAGTACAAACGTACCTAGCCCCTTTTATTAAGAGTTCACAAATTATCCAACACAGTCTTGTGCAATTCCTTTCAGTTTACAGACAAGATATTAGTCCGAACAGCTTCATTTTTACAAAAGAGCATGGAAGTTAAATTCACTGGTTTTAATTAGTACTGGGCAGGCTACTTGGAAAAAAACTAATACATGAAATCGTCACAGGCGTACAATACCAAAGCCAAATCCAAGTCGTTATTATATTTACTATTTTTAATGAAATCAGGCACACGGTCATTTTTTCTTTTGTATTCATTTCATATTGAAATAAAGGCATTTTTCTCTCCACTGGTCACAATAAACTAGGAATTCCAGACTTGATGCTAAAGACGCGTATTTCCACTTATCCTTCCCTCTTCCAGAGATCAAGACAACCATTTGACAACTGCTTGAAATCTAGAAATGCAAGTAATCTATTACATCTGAAACCCCACTTTACTGTACAACTCACAGCTGCCAAATCTCAAACTACTTTACAGTAGTGTATTTTTTAAAGATAGGTCTTTATAGAAAATAAAACCCTTATAGTAAATTCACCGATGCATGGGTGAAAGTTGATGAAAAAAACACAGGAATTGTAACTTTTAAAAGCAAGCAGATGCTAGATATTGCTTATGGAGTTTCAGAATTTATAGAATATGAACAATGACTGAATTCTCCAAGATTAAAAATCCTCACACAATTTAACTGCTTGCTGTTCCACAGGAAAACCATTAGTTACTATTATGTGCTTATTTGTAAGCATATGGGCACGTACAGCCATTTAAAAATGTTTAGATTTCTTTATGTAAGACTCAAAAATTCATGGCATATGCATGCAAGCCACATATATGAGTTATGCTCAAGTGTGTTTTGAGTCTGAAACAAACACAAGGGGATTTTATAAACGTCAGCATATTCCATGTATCCAGAACTCCATTTATGGGTCAACGTTACAGCTGGTGAATGTATCTGCTTTTGCTGAAAGGTAACAAAACAAACCCTCCACCCTCGAGAACCTTCAGAGAGCAAGATTCAAGATCGGAAACATTAAATATAAGAAAAATACTGCAGTAAGAAAAGAACAGGGAGAAATAATGTTATGTTCTTACTTAAATTTAATGTGTACTACTTACAGATAACATTTTATAAATTGCTCAACTAAAGCAAATTGCATTTAGCAGGTTGGAAGGCAGGCCAATTGCACTGCATAAATACCGATTTGTACACCTAGTACAGGGAAGTTTAATTTTTATGTTTGCAACCCAGCAAGGAAGTTTTTGAGGAACAGGCTAAAAAGAAAAAGCGAGAGAGCTATTGTTATTTATTCTCCAAAAGCCTGACGTTTTCATTAGTGCCAGCAATAATCACCCTGGCCCCCCACCTTGACAAGCTGGTTAGAAAACGGATTTGACTGGAGTTTTACCAGCACAAGTGATACACGGAGCTCTTTGTATGGTAAAGACAAACTGTAGCAAGTTATTTAATCCCCAATATAGGGGATTAAATTATATAGTTCCCCCCTAGGGATGAAACAATCAGTAACAATTTCCTGTCGTCATGAGACACTCAGAAGCCATATCAGCCCTTGCTGCATAGTTTTATTATGTTGATTATGAACTAGATGATGAGTATTAACAATACGACCTTACGAAATACTGTCAGGATACTCACAAAGCTGTCCAGAAACAACATGATAACCATTAAGCACGAAGCAAAGGGCATCATAACCTGGTGAGGCACCTACTGGTTGATCAGCCCAAGACATTTGAGAAACCTAGAAAAGGGAGTCAAAACTCTGCTCATTTTCAGATCCCTTCCCTGTCACCCCTTCAGCAGCTAGCAGAAAAGGAATTTGGATGTTCTTTGTGTTCCATTATTTCCTGTGGTGCCCAAAACAGATGCTCATTTAAGACTGAGATAAACTATGCTGCAGATTAATACTCTGAACATAAGTGAAGGAGAGTGTTCTACATAAACATTTGCAGAAAATCTACAATTTTGAACAAAGGGAAAGGCTGCATTACCTTCTGGGTGAAAAGACAAAATTACATCTCTTATCTCTATTCTTATTTCTCTATCTCAGAAATCCAATGTTCTAGACAGAAGTTACAACAGCAGAAGGAACACCAAATATTTGATGGGGAAGCTCTAATATCTCACATTCCTAATTGAGAAGATCCAAAACTAAAGACAGTATTGCTAACTGAAATGAAAGAACGCAAACATTTGTATGTATCAAACTACAAATGCCCATAAGGCATCTCATCCCACTAAAAAACCAATTTCTTCTCAGATCATTTCAATTTGGAGGAAGCTGGAGGAAAACTCCAAGTTAAACTGAACTTACACTGTCCATATTACAGAACATCTTACTTTCCCCCTCATCCAATCATCAGTTAGACAATATTTCTAATGATGTAGATTTCAATTTTGTAATATACTAAGACCAAGACAAAGGGTACAAAACTGTAAAAAAGAGAAAAGTAATTTTTTAAATTTTTAGTGCTGAGACCTTTAGATAAATGTGTCAGCTGGGAGTCGGATGGCGGACCTGTAGATGGATAGGCAGAAGGCTAATATTTATCTAACCATGTAGCACTCACCTATTTGAATAAGTCAGAAAATCTGAAGGTAGATTCCCAAATTACTAATTTAGTTGCCCCAACACAGAATCATTGGACTCAGCTGGATCAAGATTAATTGGGACAAAACACATAATGTAGAACTTCTCAAGAAAACTATTAGATATTCTCTGTAGTTCTGAAAACTTCAGAAAGCACAGCTTTGATCAGGTTCTGTGCATACAGTTACATGATCTCCTTGAGAAGAGACTGAAAACAGAAAGATGACTTCCCCCTACTTATCAGGCATGCTTGAACAACAAACCACTTTAGCCAGTGTGTAAGGCTTTCTCAAATAGAAATATTGTTATTCACATTAACTTCCCAACCCAAACAAAATGTCAGATGAAATAAGATATACTGTCAGAAAAGAAAAAATAAGCCATAAGAGGTGGTTTAAAAACAGGTTCACTGATAGCTACAGCACCATATTGCATCACCTCAGAGCCACAGGTTGCCTTAGAAAGAGTTACATTGTAAGGTGATAATGGCTGCCATCATTCACTGACATGGTTAGAAACTAGGAGTTTACTCAGCACTTGTCACTCAAGTTGAATAGAAGGAACAGCTAAATGTTCTTTTGTGTAGGGACAGCTGAAACAAGGCTCTGAGTGGGAGCAGCATGCACATGCCCATGGAGATCTCTAGTTACAGGTTACAAAGCAATGTGTATCAGGATGTATGAGACACGAGAACATTTCACTTAACAGTGAAGCTCAAAACCATGCGAACTATCAGTCTTCATGAAACAGTCTTTTATAGGGAACTCTAAAGTTTTGTGGAAGAAAACAGATGTTACTTTAGTAAAGACTCTACTGAGGTCAAAGAATACCCAAATGAATTCTTATTAAGAAGCCAAGTAGAAAGTTGCAGAAACTGTTAATCAGAAAATACCAAACAAGTACCAGAGTCAGCGTAACTGAAAATATTCTTGTATTTGATAAGAATATTCACAATCAAAAGGCAGAGATGGTCAACATACAGCTAAATAAGACTGGACGTATTTTTCTACCTGTGGACTGACAGAAAAAAGGAAAATCCCTCGAGGATGAAGTCCTGCAAGCTTTAAGACAGCTTTAGTATAGAGTTTGATGTGTGCAAAAGACACAGGAGGTCAAGTAATCCCCTTATGGTTAGAGAATAGATAGTAAAAATTCTATTTGCTTGTAAAGTCTCTTTATTTCACTGTCTTTCAGATAAAGTATTACGTTTAAGTGACACATGGCCTTTAGTAGGACACACTGGTTTCGGGAATGGTACCTGCTACTGGAAACCTGCTAGAAGAAAAAAGACTGAAATAAAGCAAAAGATCTGACACAAGAAGAAAAAAAATGCTAAATCCCTAAGTTGCTCATTTTGGGGTGGAACATTCCTTCCACTCTTACCTTAAGACTTTCTTCCCATCACACTTATCTATGTTTTGCAAAACCTGCCTCTCTGTTGAATGGATACCGACTGCCAACCTTTATTCTATTTGAATTTCTGTTTTACAGGAAGAGGGAAAACACTTTCTTTTTCAATTCCTTTATGTTACCTGCAGGGTTTCTGAAGGGCTTCTAATAATAATGCATTGGAAAGAACACACAATAGTACATTCTATCTCTAAAGAAGCCTCTGATGCTGGTCCCCATACTTGGGCACTCATTGCCAGTTGAGGCAAGACTCCTAGGAAATTAATACACCTCTCACAAGCAACAAGAAGCTCAAGATAAGTTTAAATTGTCTTCTGTTGTTTCTTTAAAATAAAATCAACCACAACGAATGCAGTTTCTTGAAAATAAAGTGTTTCCAGCCACAACACAGGAACAACACAAACACAACATCTAGCAGTTTCTTGATCTTATTTTCAACTTCATTTAACAAATAAATCACGTTGCCAAACATGGAAGTACTGCAAGACAAATGAAACTACCAGAAATTGTATCTCTTCAACCTGTGAATATACAAGTAGAATCAGGTTTTAAGACAGGAAAACCAGCACTGACTCAAGACTATATAGGTGACGTTTTTCATTGTGAATCAACACTAAATCAATTTCCAGTCTTGTCTTAAGAGGAACGTACTTGGATTTTGGCTGTTCACAGTATTTCACATAAGCCATAAAACAGAATTCCTGAACACTTGTGCTTACAGATCACATTGCACTTCACAGCTGTTGTGTTTTACCCCAGCAGAGGGTGCATTTAAGCAAGTGGAAAAAAAGCAATTTTCTTTTACACATAGCTTAAAGTGCTTAGGGAACTTTTTGAATGACATGTAACACATATTTAAAATATATTAAATAATTCATAACTAATAATTAATCTACCTGCAATGTTTGCCTCATTTTTTTGTAGTTCCTCATGTGCCACAATGAACAACAGCATAATGCTGCAACTAGTTGGATGGAACAGTGAAGTCTGAGAAGTAGACCTAAATTTCACATCATCATGATAAATATGAGGTCAGTAAATCTGTGTAATGGAATTGCTATTATGATTACTTTTTTAGAGGAAATTTTTGTTTAATCTTCTACATTAAAGAACACTGAGATTGCAAAAGCAAAACATTCAAAAAACAGAACATGCCTGAAGTAAAGCTGTTCATATGGCATTATTTCAACCTCTTCTGCATGACCTTTCCTCCGTTCTTTGTTACTATGTGCCACATTACTTGTTTCCCCAGGATCTACATTTCATTACTGCATTGGATAGACTAAGTTTTGAAGATAAACTGGGGTTTTTAGATACATTTATTTAGAGTTACTTAGTGCAGAGACTGTTCTCTCTGTCCTGTGCTCCCTTTGTTACTGAAATAGGAAGGGATGTCACCAAGGTATGCACACTTTGGGAACAGAAGGAATCTTCTAGGGAAGCAGAATGCCATTCCAATGACATTGAATTCTGCCACAAGTTTTCATGAAGCTCCGTAAAATTAAAAAAGATGAACAATTTGCCCTTTAATACAAATTATTCCCTTCCTAGGTTGACATACACATCTACCGTTATGGTACTTAGATGAAAATAAATACAAAGCTTCCTCGAAAGTTCATGCATAGTCTCTGTTACATGAATGGTCTCCTATGGAGTCTCATAAAGTAACTTTCACAAACATTTTACTACTCTGGACAATATAAGCCAGAAATCAGAAAGGAAATAGTCCGCAATTATCTTCCTACTAATTTTTCTTTCTCTTAAGTGAAAAAAATCACCTTTTAATAATTTAATGTCAGAGTAAAGAAAGACAGCAGTAATTCTCTGTAAAACACAAACTAAAGTGTATTCAAAGGAGCAGGGATTCCTACCAAATTACACATGATTAATCATGTGATGCAGTTTTCAAATAAAACTCTTAACATGTGACTAGTAGTTCTACACTCCTAATTGCAGTTGGACATGAAATGAATAAACAAATCATAGAATCATATAATCATAGAATCGTTAAGGTTGGAAGGGACCTTTAAGATCATCAAGTCCAACCATTAACCTAACCTGACAAAACCACTTCTAAACCATATCCCCAAGTACCACGTCTACCCTTTTTTTAAACACCTCCAGGGATGGCAAATCCACCACCTCCCTGGGCAGCCTATTCTAATGTTGGATAACCCCTTCAGTGAAAAGTTTTTTCTGAATATCCAACTTAAACCTCACCTGGCTTAACTTGAACCCATTTCCTCTCGTCCTATCACTTGTCACTAGGGAGAAGAGGTCAGTCCCCATCTCTCTACACCCTCCTTTCAGGTACTTGTAGAGAGTGATAAGGTCTCCCCTCAGCCTCCTTTTCTCCAGGCTAAACAGCCCCAGTTCCCTCAGTCGTTCCTCATAAGACTTGTCCCCCAGACCCCTCACCAGCTT
>VZSZ01005651.1:0-24938 GCA_013398815.1 Ibidorhyncha struthersii
TGGCGCCTTCCGTTACACGCCGAAGGGTGCCCGGTTGTTTTGCAGAATAATACGTTCAGCTGCCCGCTCTGCCAGTGCAAGGCGGCAGCCGCCGCCGAGGTGGAGCACAGTACCTCGCACAGCACAGGTGACACTAAGGCAACAAAGGAAGGACAGGAAATGAGAGAATGCCAGGCTTGGTTGCACAGTTCTTCATTCTAGTTCTATCCTGATTCTCTAGGTACCATTACTAATATTGTCTTTTTTGTTGTGTTTTTTTTTTTTTTTAAGCACTGGATAGCTCATAAATGAAAAGATTATTATTTTTGTTAATTTAAACTCCCAAATAAAATGAGTAGTTTGCTGTTATCATGTAGAGGTTTTGCGGAAATGGCCTGGATGCCAGTCGCTATATTCTGTGCCTTTCTCTTGCAGGCTGTGTGATGCGGAGGAAAATCTGAAGTTTATACCTCTGAATTGCAAGATAGTTTATGGGATAAAATAGCACTTTAATGATGACAAGCGAGTAAGTTGTGATGCTTGTAGGAACAAAAAGCTATCAGACAGATGTGGAACAATTCAAATGTACTTATGTTCCAGGAAAGAAATGTTTAATCTTGGAATGCTAGTAGAGGGTGAGATCATCATGTCTATAAGAAATCATTAACTTTTTAATAAAATAATTCACTGTTATTGACACATCATGATTTGGACGTGGGGTTCGCTTCTACTCTCTAGTTTTGAAGCAGCAAGGGTTTGGGTGTTTTCTGGTATGCACCTTGGTGGCGGCTTGGTTGTCCTCACGTCTTGGTTACTCTAGGTCCTCAAACCTAGGTTACTCTAGGGACATGGTGAGCTATCCACAGGTGCAGAGAGCTAAGCATCCTGTGCTTTCTCTCCTTCTTCCACTGTAATCTTCTGCTGTAGTTCAGTGGGCAAGAGTCCCCGCGGTAATAGATCTTCAGAATGATGTGAGACATCAAGGCATTTCACCTGTTCTTATTATTTGAGGCTTGTGCAGATGTTTGATGTCACTCACTTTTCTTCATTCTTTAGGTAGAAACTCAGGCTGTCAGCTAACTTTGTGACTTGATGAACTGGGGACCTTAATCTCACCCTGTGTGAATTCAGTAGGTTTCTGTGCAAGCTTGAGAAACTGTTCAAATAAAATTGCAGGGTTTGAGGTATAGCAGAATACTTCATTGGGAAGGTAACGGTAAACCCACTGACTATCTGTCTCTTTTTTTTTTTTATTTTTCCTTCCCTCTTTAATACTTCTACTTTCCCATATGTGTCTTGTAAGCTAAAATGTCAAGGAGCGCCAATGTTTTTCTCGGTACCAGAGGACTATGGTAGCATTCTTGTGGTGTTGTCAGTTTTTTGGTGTATGGTATATGAGTCCTTTTTCTGATTTCCTGGCTTCTCCGTAGTAATCATTGAGTGCAGGCAGTTGATCAGAGAGCCTCTGGTTGTTTTGCAAAGATGACAGCTCAGTCTTTCAGATATAAGGATTTCTGCCTTTCCATTGTGATCTCTTTGTGTGTTCTCCCACCCAGAGGATTAGTCAAAATTGTTTGTGAACTCTGAATACTACAGACAGCAAAGCTTAGGACAGATATTGTGTAAGAAAGCAAGCACTGTGCAACAAACTTAAGTTCATTTATGGTTTGTTCCAGCAGGCTTGCTCAATAGGTAGCTTCTTTGAGGAAAAGGTCTTTTAATAACCAGGCTGAAAGAGTGCTTGTATGAAGCTTCAGTTTGTTTGGCATCAGTTGCAGGGGGTACTACTGTGTTACCACTTACCTTAGGATTAAAAGCACAAACTGAAAATTGAACACCTGGGTTTATTAAACCCTATGTTTATAAAATTAGAGGTCATCAATCATAGTCTCAAGCAGCAGCTTCTTTGTGCCATGTGTCTGTTTAAATTGCTATAAAACCCATAAAGTGTTGCAGCTTTAACTTAACTAGATGGAAAAGTCCTGGGTATCCTTTTAGCAAAAATACTGACAGCTAGAAATGTCTGAGCTAGAACTTCTTCATCAGTGTTGGGTGTACAGATATATGAAAACAAATTATATTTGTTGAACTGATTTACCATGTTTAGACAATCTTAGGCTGATGAAATAGTCTGGAAGACTAGCACAGTTGGTCCTTTTTGTGATCAATAGTTTTTTTCCGGTTTTAAATATGTAATGATTAACCTGCTACCACACTGTTAATGTGCACACTCAGAACAACTTACTTCTGACAAATTTGATCTTACGAAGAGGTGGGCTAGGGATGAAAGTTTGGTGTTTCTTCTCTTCCATTGCAGATGGAGTAGTGTAAATGTTGATTGGTCATTTAGTCTTCAGATCAGACTATTTTTTTTTTAAACTACATCATTAGACTCTGCTTAGACTCTAGCGACAGATGGTATGAAATAAATATTAGCACAAACTCTATCTTGCATTTTGTGTTATGACACTGAATAGTTTTATTAACAGAATAACAGAAGTCAGAGCCCTGCTAACATCTTTAGATTTTTTTCTTAAAAGTTCGTTATTCCAGAACCTAGAGGAGTCTTAGAAAGTTCCTTTGTAAGCTTATGGAGCCGTACTTTGTATATTACCTATTCAGTGGAGGAACTTTATTGCCACCTTGCATAAACCCAAATATTCATTTAAAAAGTGACTTGAAGCCCTTAAGAATATGACTTTGCCTTGGCTTATTTTGGATTATCTCCCTGGATCTGACAAAGTGTCCTTGTATCTGCTTTTATCTTTAGCAAGCAACAAATGAATAAATGCTTCTTAGTTTCATGGCTGCTACTTGGAGTGCTTTAGGTAGTGATAAAGTCACAAGAGTATTGGTTTCACACTGGTTTATGCTAAGAAAAGCCATTAGCAATGTTAGAGACACAACTGTGATTTATGTTAGAAGCAAAAAGTAAAAATGCAAGCTGATAAGGAAGACTTGAGATATTTTCTTCCCTGCCCCTGTCATGTGCTTTCTACTTGCCGGTAACCTGGTGGAGATAAAGAGTATTGCAATGACTTTCTTGTTCTATGTCTTGCATTCAGGAGGGTGGAAAACATCAGAGGTAGAAAGCACTTTTTTCCCCTGTCTGAGCTTCAGTATGTGTTAAAGGCAACAGAAACCAAATAACACTGTGTTTCCAGGAGTATTGTTGTGGTAGAAATGTTAGAAAGTTTCAATCCTTCATGGCAGCAGAAATGAGCTTACTTACATTGAGACATTTCCTATAGTTTCCCATCTCTTTCAAAGCTTTTTGTATTAGTCCTACTTAATAGGTGTCTGGCTTTTCAAACCTTTCAAGCTCTGATAGATGGATAGCTTCCTTAGATGGTTCATGAAAATATCTTCCTCTTGTTTATGTTCACTTCAAGATTGTGTGCAACAAAGAACGCTGAGAGAAATTAGCTTTCTGTGGTGCTCTACACTGTTCAGCAACCTGCTAATCTGATTTTGTACTACTAACTTACTGATAAAGGGAAAATGGAAAGACGATTTAGTGATACTCTCTTTCTAGAGTGAGCAATGCTAATCCATTTGTCTTCTGACTTCAGGAAGGGATGGGTTACTTGACAACTGTATTACCTTTTCTAAATAAATTAAAAAATACTGGGTTTTGTCTTGAAAATAACTGATTCTTTGCTTTCCAGTCTCTTCAATTCTCCAGATGACATAGAAGAACATTAATGAAGGTTAACTGCAGTACTCACTGTAGTTTTACAGCTCTAAATAGTTATACTTGTATGCGAACAGTATTGGGTTATTCTCTCTTCTCTGTTTCCACTCCATCTGTTACCTCACTATCACTTTTCCCCCAAAGAAAAAATATTTCCATAAAGGAACTGGCATATGATTTTGTTCTGTAACTTTTGTGATATGTGGGGATGGCCAAGAGGTGGCAATAAAGGCCGTTGAATATTTTGCATGTCTTCACAATTTAGCCAGGACAAAAACCTTGGTTACCCAGTTGGGGACCTGTAAGTAAGCCTAGTCAGAGTCAGAAGCTTTTGTTTGTTTGTCCTGCATCTACTCTTTTAGGGCTTACTCGTGAACGATAGCAGTGAAGCACACTGTTTTAACCATTATAAATCGTGCTGAAGTTGAAGGACTGTGAGTAGGTGTTGGCAGTTCATCTGCTTTTAGCCTGTGAAGGGCCTTTGCATGTTTTTAGGTTATGTTCTTTCTGGCAGTGCTGTAGATAAGTTATGGGTTTCTTGGTGTTAGGTTGGCAAATTATCATTAACTTCCGAAGATTTAAATAGAAATTACTGAGTTTCTATTAATAATGTATAGAGTAGATTTGAAGTCTCTTGTCTTGGAGATCTTTAGAAGGTTTCCAGAGGGGGTGTGGATTCCTGTAGAAGGAATCTTAACTGGCAAATAGGCTTGCTTATCTTCAGCTTGGCAAAGTGCTCAGAGAAAAGCTTTTAATTTTTTCTTCGGTAAGCACTGTGCTAATAGAATAGTCTTTCATAGTTGACAGAGATCTACTTAGTAACATCTGTAAGGAATAACCAGTAGATCAAAACTGAAGCTTACAACTCCACTTCTCCATTTAGCTTAATGGGAGTATCGTATTATGCTAAACATCTGTGCAGGTGCTTCCTTTGAACCCATAGCTCATCCTAAAAAAGACTCAAGAGGAAGCACCTGTGAACATGCAAGTTTTTTAGACTTGCAGATTAAAAGGGAGGATTAATGGATTTTGCAGTAAGTGTCTTTGACTTCTGAGAGCCAGAGTTCTTGGGCAAGCATGACTCTTGATCCTATAAAGAGGAAACCTATTCTGTGAAATGAAAGAATCTCCTTTGTTTTTTGAGAGGCTATCCAGAATAAAGGGAGATACCTTCAGGCATTCTGGAATCTTATGTATGTCTGATTCTCAAGAGTAAAGAGATAAGATTGTTTTTCCATGTCAATGTCTATTTCAACAGCTAGGTATGTCCCTTGGTAGGACTATGATGTTTGTATTCTACGCAGCTGTTTTAATGATATGATTTTCCTTGAGTATGACATCAGTACTCACAAGCTACACAGGTTCTTCTAGCCACCTGTGTAAGTCTTTGTTGGAACAAACGCTGTTCTGACTACATAACACAAGTTGCTGGAGAATATAGAAGACTTAAACCTTTTAGTATGTTGAATGTATCAGCAGGAGGAGAGAACTGCTAGTAGGCATGCTGCCGCTGAGGTAAAGAACATCTTTGTTTTTAATACATGGAACAGAATTACAGACTAGTTGATGTTAGAAGGCACCTCTGGAGGTCATCTAGTCCATGCCCCTGCTGAGAGCAGGGTCAGCTAGATTGCTTATAGGCATGACCGGCTGAACCTGAAATTCACCCCAGTAGTGTGAGTAAAATGTTACAAAGTTCTGATTTTTGTTAGTCCATTTGGATTCCATATTGCTGAAGGCTTGGTAAATTGTAAAACTGTCAAACTTTTTCTTTTCTCTCAAATGTGGAACAGAAATGTTTTTCAGCTGTTGTAGGTAATGTCTTTTTCCTGACTAATTTAATTTTTAATAGTCAAAGGATGCATTCTTCTTGTACTGCCTGTGTGTGGTAGTCTTGTAAAGCTGTGGTGCATTCTATTAAGTTCTGCTATACAGATTCTTAATGAAGTTTTTCTATTTTTGTTGTTTTTATTTAAATGACTAATTAACTGGTTACATAAATAAGACTTCTTTGCACTTCATCTTGCTTATTAAAGATGCGGTTTCTTATATTTATTTTTAAGAAAGAAAAGACAAATACAGGAATGTCTCTTCTATGTTGTTTGCATTGGAACTTAGGTGAAGAAAGTCTTTTCTGATGCCTGCAACTCAGAGTAAGCTTGTTGAGTGAGAAACTGAAAGTGAAATGACCTTGTTGTCTACTGCCGAAGGAGAAATATGAAAAGTGGCTAAAGCATGTATATTAATAAGAGCATTTCTTCAGAAATTATCATTTGAGTATTGATAACATCTGAAAAGAAACTTATGATATTTTTGATCCTGCAGAATTTCTTTCAAGGAGAAGAACAATTATTTATTCAGCCGGTTGTATTTGTACTCTCATCATTCTGTTTATTTCCGGTGCTTCCTTGCAGAACAGCCAGCTGTATGCAAAAACAATAATGCTAGTCTCTTCCATGAAAAGACAAAGGGTTAATCTGAGAGTAGAGAAATGCACTTGAGAATAAGACAATACTGACAAACATCCTTCAGATTCGCCTTGAATTCTCTCACCAGTTGCAGGTCTTCACAGGTCCACATGAAGGAATGCTCTAGAAATGGTGTATGTGGCTCAGAAGGAATGATGCCTCTTTGGCAGGAATGGCTCCCATCGTGACAACTGAAATGGGAGTCAATGTCTGACTGCTGGAAGGCAGGTTTATCTTTGTTTTGGGGAGAGGGAATGCTCTTTTTGTTTGTTTCTGTTTGTTGTTAATGCCAGGAGTTAACCCTATTCTTAAACATACATTTCTTACATCTTGTCCCTCCCAGTTTGTGGCAGGGGATATGTACCTATATGCACAAAAAGAATCTTCAAAAGAAGAGGAGAGAATTTTCTGCTTTTAAATAATTCCTAACAGTTCCCTGATTAAAATGTCATCTGGTTGATGTTATGCAAGTTCCACAAACTTCCAGCTTTGGTATTTTAAACTGTTCCATTTAAGATTAGTTTTGTCATAAAATATTAATTTAAAATGCTTTGAATGCATCACTTTTCTTGGGTATTAAGAGGAAATTATATGAGAAAATAGAGAAATAGTTGTAATAGAATGATCTGCCTTTGTTAGCACCAAGATAGTAGTGGCTTATTGATGAAGATTCTGCCATTCTTGAGCAATCTGGTATGCCATTATGATATCAAATGTCCTACTGTTTTATGCTTTTCTAGTAAAACTATCACTTTTCCAATTTGGTTGTGAAAATTATTGATTACTTAAGACTCTGGGTTTGCAAGTTCATTTGTAACATATGTATGCGGTCCACGTGCTTCACTATTAAGCAAGCCCACAGCCCCTCAAATGCTTCTCTGAAATAGTGGATAATTCTGTAATCTTAAATTGGTGGGAATTCTGTTCTCAAAGTTTATTCTGGATATAAATATTTGTATGATTGAGGTCTAAATCAGAGAGTACCTGTTGTGAAGACAGTCCCTTGGCCTTGTGTATTTCTTTTACGAAACAACTAACGTAGGATTTCAGACTTGAAAATCTATTTCTGTTCAAAAATAAAAAAATCATAGTATTTGATCTTACTTTCTGTTTCTTCAGGTGCCTTCTCATTCAGTGCTTCCCTGTATCAGCTGTATGCTTATATCAAATCTTCTTTTGGGATCCCTGTTGCAAAGCACCATTTTCCCCACTCACCTGTTTCCAGGGTTGTACCACCTTGTCAGTTTAGGCCATGTTTGTCAACATTGTTTTTTGCCCTAAATGACATTATGTAAATAAATTAATTCCTGTAGAGATTTTTTTTTTTAAGTCAGAAGGGTCTTCAATGCTCTAGGAGATGTTCAGGAGTCAATGGGAAAGAATTCATCCCCTCCCTACTTTTTTTTGTTTCATATCTTTTCTCAGCACCTTCCAGGGTCTTTGGCAGCAGTCTCATTGTGTTGTCATTTGGATGGGGCTTGATGCAGATGGGTTTGCCCAGGTTTTGGGTCTGTGAATTTTTCTTTGAAAATGACACCTTTTTGAATACTTGGACTTCAATATTTAGTATAGTACTGTGAGGTGTTAAAGTAGAAGTAGAGCTTAGAACACTCATTTTGTTTAGTTCTTCCATGTTCAGTTATCTATGTGGAAGAACATTAAAGGTCATTTATAGATAGCTGGGATTCTTTTGTTTCTTTTTCTCTGTCATAGTCTGTTAATTTTTAGCTCTTATGTGCCAAGCAAGGCTAGATTGTTTGGCATAGCATCTGCAAGGATATATTGTCAAAATGTTAGTTTTTATGGTTTTTCAGTGCCTTGGGAAAACATAAACAGTAATTAATTCCATGTAAGTTTAGAATTCTGATAATCAGCAAGCTGTTTTTATTTTATCAGAATCTTAGTGTGCGGAGTGCCATTTGCAGTGAGAGGATCTCAGAATCTGTTTGAGACTGGAAACGTTAGAGAAGGTAAAGGAAGGAAATGGGAGTGTGTTGCAAAAGAAGTGCAGCAAGTTCTTCTTGTGTGTATTTGCGCACCTTCTTGCTGTATACTACAATGTCACTAACCTTTATGTTCTGCTTTGTCAGAAATACTGTCTGCCATATATTAGAGTAGCTTTGCTTATTTGCCCTTCTGCAGATAGAAGAATGGGATTGCAAGTTGGTCATCTTTGGTTGGGACTCCACTTTACGTAATGAACGGGATGGATCTCTGGGGATAAACTGCAGTTGTGCAGGCCAGGATACTGGTCCAAGAGAATCACAGAATCTCCCAGATTGGAAAAGGCCTGTAAGATCATCTGGTCCAATCATCAACCTAACACTGACAAGCCCACTACTAAACCATGTCTGAGCACTGCATCTACATGACACTTAAATACCTCCAGGGATGGGGACTCCACCACTGCCCTGGTTAATGCGTTCCAATGCCTGATGACCCTTTCAGTAAAGAAATTCTTCCAAATATCTAATCTAAACTTCCCCTAGCGCAACTTGAAGCCATTTCCTCTTGCTCTGTCACCTGTTACTTGACAGAACAGGTCGACTCCCAATTGGACTCGAAGTCCTATTGCAGAAGTTGAGATCAGCTCTCTAACTTAGGAGGAGGTTGCAGGAAGAGAAAAGAGGGTCACATGTTGAAGAAAGTTGTGTACTGACCCTGAAAATTACCAATTTTCAGTCTCTTTTGGAATTCCTGTAAGATACAGGCTTTTTATGAGCATTTGCCAAGTGTTTTCCTCACTTGTGGATAACTGCTTTGAGACTGTTTTACCTTTTTCTTTCTGCAGTGGTGGGGAAGAGCAGTTGCTTGCAGAAGTTGAAATCGAAGACACTAGTAGCTGTGGTCTTGCCAAATATGAAGTACTATGTAACATGAAATAATCTGAAAAATAAAGTCCGTAATGTATTATGGGTATGGCAAACTGCTCAAACCCTTGACCTCATTACTTCTGTGAACTTAATTTGCCATCTGTAAAATGAAGGAAATAATGAATTCTCATCTTCCAGCAATATTGTGAAAATAAATTAGTATCTGTGAAAGGAGGGGGAGCCTAACCCTTCTTATTCCCAGTTTTGATTTATGGATAGTAACTTCTATGGTGTGGTCCAGGATAGGTCCTCCTTTTTATTTAGGATGTTTTTTGAAATTAAAAAAAGTGCTGTATACTTTTCCATCTCTTTAAGAAGGTGGAAATCGAGGCAAGCTGAAATAGCAGGGAATCGTGGTATGAGTGACAAATAGATTCTCTTTCTCTGGAAGCAATGAAACCACTTGCTACATGTGTTTCTGGTCAGTGGTTTCTCAGAAATTCACCAGGTTGTCAAAAATTGTCACATAGCAACAGAAGCGAGTTTTGTTAATTGCTATGAGGCTTTGCCTTTGCCAGTAGTAAGAATGATCACAGAGCTGAAGTCCACTTTTTGTCTTGAGTGCTAGTTAAACATTTCAGCAGGAGCATTAAGGGCTAAATTAGCTTAAAAGGTATGTTCAGCCACTGAATATGTTGCTTGGTCATGTCCAAGGAAGTACAAATAAGATCAGAGTTGTAAGATACCCTAAAAATCTTGTTTGTTTTGTCTGCTTTTATTTTCAGAAGCAAATCAGTGCCAGTGTGTTGGTTTCATTCTGAAGGTTAGACCTTGATGTTTTAGTTAAAAGCTGTGGGGGGAGTTATGTCCAATGCTAGTCCAATAGTAGTTTCAGTCCTTACTTGGTTGACATTTATTGTAAGTGTAGTTGCAAGAAAACATTACAGAAAGAAGTGCAGGTGTATTTCTAATGATGAGCTGTGACATGAAAGAGGAGCTATCTCTTGCTCAGATACAGCTGTTATTGAAACATGGTCTATCTGTAATTTGTAAACCGGTAATACCTTTAAAATTCAAGTCAATCCATGCAACAAATCTCAAAGGCATATTGGGTGTGGTAATCAGTGAATCAGATTTTGTAAGTTAAATTTTGGGTCAAAGTTTTTTTTTCTTATTCCACAGTGTGCTGCTTGTAAAACTCTGCTGCATGATTTATAGGTGCCTACAATTAGTCAAGAGTAGGAAGGTTTGTATTTTCCATGGTTTCTTTTACCATTTTTTTCCTGCTCAAGTAACAAACTCAGCTTGGTCTGTGTAAGGTACAAGGACAGCTGAAAATGTCTGACTAGATAATTGAGGGACTTAGATGACCTCCATATATATCTCAACTATTTCACTGCTCAACTCTACGAGCAGTGAAATTCCTTTGGTAAGCATGTGTTTAGTTAAAACAAAAACAACAAAAAAAAAAACCCAAACAAAAACAACAAACAAAACCCCCCAACACCTTACTAAATCTCAATCAGAAAACTCCAGGTTCAGTCATGTTCTTGAATGGAGTGTATTTGTTAGAAAGAGGTTGACGAGTCTAGGTGCTACTATTAGCACAGAAAATAAATTGAAGAGTATTGTGAAATCTGTGGAACTTGACACTTGAAACCAAGCACAGGTAAACTCAGGCTCTTAAAGTGTGGATTTGAAGTTGTTCTGAGTAGGAGTCCAAGGTCATATATAGGCAAGCGCAACAAAACCCCTGCAAAGAGTCTTGCTTGTTTTCTGCATAGGAAAGAATTGTATATCCTCTCATTTTTTGCTTTTCCTAGTAGAAATTCCTAGACTATGAGATACGTTCTTTATTTTGGTAGGAAGTAGTGGTGAGTTCCAGCTGAAGTACTGGAAAATCTTTCTTGCTGCCTGTGTTGGCTGTTTTTTAGAGACTTCATCCTAGCCCTGCGTAGTGTAGTCTGGCATGCAATGAGTAGGTACTTCAGAGTATATTAAAAGCTGTTCTGGAGATTATGAGTAGTCACTGCCTATTCTTATTTCACTGTTCAAGGACACCTTTATAAAATAGGGTTCAAATACTATTTTTTTTCTTAGTACAGAAAGATTTGTGTAATCCGTATATGTTTGGATCTCAAGTATCTAAACATTTCAAATTAAAATGTAGAAATACTGTCAGATAGGACAGAGAGTCTAGTAGTCCATTCCATATATTAGCTAGGATCTGAGGGGTCTCCAAAATACACATATCCAGGTTCTCTTGGCATATATTTCTGAAAAGTGTGTTTATGTTAGGCTGTTGTTTTGTTTTCTTTGATTTTTAGTGTATCATCTAGAATCTGGTAGGGAGAATTGCTGCAGGGGAGAGGTAAGACATTTTTTCTGAGGTTGCACAATAGGTATAGCAAAGAAGGGAGTAGAACCGATCTCAGCATTGCGTGTTCAAGCCACAAAGTCATCTCAAGCATTGTGCAAATCTTAAAGGGAAATTGTAATAAAAAAAAATTCCTCTCTTCTGGACAAAAAGAGTTTTGTTATATTTTATCATCAAATGCTGTAAAATCTGCCAAATTTGTGACTCATGTCCATGCTGGGTACTGCATTTGCACTTAATACTGCAACAGACTGTTGCCTTAGGCACCATTAGTTTGAGACTGTGTTGGAGTTTAGTTCTTTCATCGTAACTCTGACACTGGAATCTGCATGGACTGAACTGTCGCAGTCATGTGTGAAAAGAGCTTGTGAATGTTTTCCAAATAAAAATGTTCTTGTTACCTTTCATCTGTAAAAGCCACTGCATGTATCATTCAAGCGCTGTCCTCTCCAACATACTAAATTGATGTGCTACCTAAAGCCAGTAGTATTTAGTAATTTACTTACTGGTTAATGCTGGAGGACTGAATTGCAAGTACAATGAGACCATGGATTGCAGGGCAAAAAGTGCCTGGTAAATTGTTCCATTCATTATATTTGATGGTATTTTAGTGCGTGCCACATACAGGAAGTGGTGATGGTAAAAATTTAGTCTTAAATAATATAACATACGCAAATAGCCTCTTATTTAATCTTTTCTTATGCAAAATGTGTTTTCCTTTAAGCCTGTAAAGGGCAGTATACTTCTGGCCTGCAGCAGGAGGCAGGCTTGCCAGTAGGGATGTACTGCAGTGTATGTTTAGTCCATTATAGCTGCATATGTCTAATGTACGATCAACTTTTGGAAAAAATGTTTTACTGTACAGATCTCATACCTCCTCAACTTTGACTTTAGCACCCTGGGAGTTAAGTTGTTCAGTAATCCTACTTAGCAGTAACATGCATGCTGGACTCTGGCAGCACCCTCGGTTGCTAAATGATTGGGAGGAAGTCTTTTTTTGGGATCCATGTAATACTGTTTTCATAGGACGCTGCACTAGAAACCTAAAACTATTCTTGCTCAAATGAAGCCTTTAATAGCCCTTTCGTTGTCTTCATTGTAAAGATCAAATAAACTGTTGCAATCACTATAAATAGCTGTGCTTATATAGTCCTCTGCAGTGAAGACCTTTGTACAAAGACTAATATTTTTGTGGCTACAGTCACTCTGAAATTTTGACATTTCAGAACAGTATTTTGTATAATGTTCTAATGAGATTAAGTGCATGCCCTGGGCAATGTCTCGTCCTTTACCATCATTTTGGCATTTTCATGAGACATCAGCAGTGTTTAAGACTTCGTTTCTACAAGTATGCCTGTTCAAGGAGGTAATGGAAAATTCACCACTGTAGTATGCTTATCATTCTCCATTAAAAGTAGAAGGAGGTGGAACGCTTGTGTTTTTTTACAAGGCCACAGGAATGACAAGACTAAAGAATTTTGGCTTGTGTTCCATGTTCTCAGGAAAAAAATCTTCTTTGTTGATCACGGAGTCTCCTGTGGTTTCCTCCCAAGCACAATGCCTTCTTACCTGTCCTCTCAGGTTTCTCTCTCTGCTACTTCCTTGTCACAGTTGCATTCTCTCATTTAGCTAATCTGATGCTTTATTCCTCACAGGCATACTTCTGTGTGGAAAATATCAGGTAAAAATATAGATGTTCTTTTCATACACGTAGTGTTTAAATTCCCAAGCCAGAAAAACCCAGCTCTGATACTACTAGATTTTATGACCCTCCTACTGTGTGTTGTACCTGAATAGTCTCTTTCCCCATAGTCCCCAATTTGTGGTCTTGTACTTCTTAGCATGTACCCAGCCTCCAACCAAAATATCCTAAATAATCTCTTGTTTCATCTCGAGCCCTTTTTTCTTACTGGACACCGTAGGTGAAAAGGTGGATGCTCATTTGATAGCTTATGTGTTGCAGTCTGACTGGGAGCTGTTTCATTTTATAGCAGTAGGTGAGTAACTGTATAGAAGCACTGAGTTCTGTAAGAAGAAAAAAAAAATTGACAATGCCACTACATCTCCCATCACAATGTTTCATGTAGCACTAGTAATGCTGGAGTTTGTTAACCTGCCTTTTGGAAAGAAGTCGCTTCTCTAAGTTGTTTGTTGAAGGATGCTCTTACTGTGAAATAAAATACTGAAGTCATTTCCACTTTCCTGATAAGAAGAAAAAAGAATCCGAAGAGCGTTATAGTTAGTTAAATGAACATCTTTTTGTTAATCTTTTTGCTTAAACTCTGCTCCTTACAGTATTTTAAAAGCCCAGTTTTCTGTGGATTTTAGTCCTCTGTGCTGTACCCATTCCCTTTTTTCCATTGCCTTTGACACTCCTACCAGAATACAGATAACATTTGGCATGGCTAGGCGGGAGCTACCTACATACTTCTTAATTAGCCAGTACGTACATATGGGTTGGCCAGCTGGCTTTCTCTGAACAGGATATGTAATGTTGGTTTTTGCCTGCCTTACCCTCAGTTCAGCTGTTCTTAGAGGTCTCTCTCTCTCTCATAGTCGTTGACCAACTTTTTTTTTTCCCTTTCCCTAGTAGACTCTTAATAGCTTTGAGATCTAGATCATACCAGTCATTTCTAAATAAACGTGGAAGAGACAAAGTCTTGAGCGTGGGAGAGAGGAGATAGCTAAGAGAAGATCTATGTCAGTATCTTAGTTTGCATCAGGAATACACCTTTAGAGTGACTATCCTTATCTCTCCTCACTGTAGTTTAGTTTGCTCTATGCAGTGGCTTCAGACCTTGATTCCTCCTGTTTTAAACCGAGATATGTTCAGGAATGTGCTGATTGTGCTCCAACCTTTAATATATGTTTGGTACATGGGACTGCACTGGAACTGCTCCAGAACACAACTGTTAAATGTGACTAGTATAAATTCTGAATTTTTGTTACCAGCTGTTCTACTTTACAGATCTACTCTTGATAATTCTGTACTTCTTGCTAATGTAGATGTAGCTTTAGCTGTCACTTTTCATAAGTTTAATTTTAGTAAAACATTCTGAAGCACTCCTGTCAAATATTTATAGCAGAAATTCTGTATAACTAATTTGCTGTTTCCCAGTCTGGAGTAAATCGCTGTTGAAAGAGAGGGATGGTTTTCTTGATTCCCCCTCTCCCTGCAGATGAAATAAGATATGGGAAATACAGAAGAACAGAGGTAGTTGATAAGATTGCCTTACGCTAGATCCCCTGCTTTCTAAATGCAGATGTGTTCTAGAGCTCAAGGATAAATGCAGTATCTTGGAAATTAACCCATCTACTTCTAATATCCTCACAGAATTTCTGTCTTGTGCCCCAGTCATTTGCTATAATAGCTGTCAGCTAACTTGTACATACTGGCTAATTAAGAAGTATGTAGGTAGCTCCCACCATTTTTTTTTATGAGATAATCCTAGCTTTTTATCTCTGCCTGTAGATCTGTCAAAACGCTCACCTTTTTTTACTTTAAGGAAAAAATAGAATTTTTTTAGTTCCTTTAGGTGAAAAAATGATTGAGGGAAAAGTCTAACAGTATTGCAAATAATCAAATATTGGAACAGACTGCCCAGGGAAGTGGTTGAATTACCATCCCTGGAGGTATTTAGAAGATGGATAGACGTGGTGCTTAGGGACATGGTTTAGTGGTGGACTTGGCAGTGTTAGGTTAACGGTTGGCCTTGATGATCTTAAAAGTACCTTCCAACCTAGATGATTCTATAACATTGATAACTGGTAATGAATGTGAAGGAATGACGTCTAAACATAAAGATATACAAACATAAAATCAGAATACCTGATTTTGTTACATGCAGAGAAGTTTCTTTAGTAGGAAGCAGATTCTATGTTTTATTGAAAAGCATGAAGTAGATCAGTTTGTTAGAGAAAAAGCACAGCTGTGCCTGTTTGTCAGATGAGAAGTGATGGCGCTGCTTGTTGTGACAGAGGAGAATAATTTGAATGTAAAGAGTTTAACTTTTAATTTAGGGTTCCGGTGATTTGAAATATGCCATCGAGACTGCCTCATAAACCAGTAATTGCATTAAGAAAAAGCCCTGAAGGAAACTGAAAACAGACAGATCTAGGTTTCCCTGGAAGAACCTGCTAATGTTCTACACTTTCACTTTGAATGCAAATGTTTGTTGACTGTGTTTAGAATGTGAGTTGAAACGGCACTGAACTGCAGGCAAATGGAAATGAAGTTAAAATGTAGGTAAAATCATTTCTTCAGGTCAGAACCCCTGTGATTGTGGGTTTAATAGTTTGCTTGCATTTCTGGATCATAGTGATATCTTGGGAAATAATAAAAAAACATCTACCCTTTATGAAAAGTTTGGGGTTTTTTTCCTCAAATATTTAAAGCATTTATGTCTGTTTGAAAAGTGTTTCACACAGGGATTGTGGAATAGTAAGCTGGAACGTAAAACATAATGGAAATGCTGCTGTGTGTCAGTGTCATAGTTGGGATGGTTCTGCTTTAATAATCCAGTGTGTGATATTCAGTTTTAGTGAACTTCCAAAGCAGTTTTCTTTTCAAGACATAATTGGCTTGGGGTCAAGAATTGAGGAATTAATATTTAATTTTGATCATGTGGTGAAGAAAATGGAAACATCCTGTGCTTTCTGTTTTCATTTACTTGTATTTGTGTATTATTTGTGATGTGTTATTTAAAAATAATTTAACTCGTTTTGAAAAAGTTCTTATCATCCTCTTGACACTGTACAATACCTGTAACTTGATTTTTTTTTGATCTATCATTTTTTAAAAAACTGCTTCTGTTCAGTAAGAATTTCTTTTGTGAAGGAGGAACTTTTGTTCAGCTAATGTAGTTTAGCCCCTACTAGTGACGCAAATAAGAGGAATGGACTCAAGCCTAAGCTAATAGATTTTACTAAGCTCATGAAGTTGTGCTCCTTACTGTCAATGTCACAAGAGTATAGGGAGTGGCATACAGAACCAGGAATGGAGGAGAAGTAAAGCAGGAATGGTGATAGTTTCAGGGAGTGAAGTAGTGGGAATAAAAAGGAAGGAAGGAAACCAGCAGCAAATGCAATGAGAAATATTTTGATTAAAATAATAAAGATAACTCTCAAAGTTGATCTGTTTTGAAGTAGTTGTAATCATGATGATACTGAGCAAAAGCAGATTTATGACTTGGGTTTTTTAAACCCATGAAAACAGATATCTGCTGCTATGGTAATGCTGTATGCATGGTGTAATCAGCCCAGTAGTTGCTGTCTGTGAAGATACTAAATCGTTGCTTCTTTTAGGATTCAGAAATATTTTTGTAAACTACAGAAAACTCATTCTGCAGCATTTCTGAAATTTCTGACTTCAGAATTGAGCATTTTGAACTTTCCTTTCCCCTCTTGTTCTCCCCTTCCTGTTCTGGAAGAATAAGAAAGTAAGATGTTACTTTGTTGTATACAATGGTATTCGTTTTAGCCAAGTATTCTGTAAGGGAACTTCCCATAGTTTAGGTCTTGTGGGGGATGGGTTGATGGGGTGGTGAGTAGAAATTTGTTTAAGTATGAAAGTTCTGTATCAGGTCTAGTGTGCAAAACAGTTTTCTTAAGTCATCTGCCAAAGAGAAAATACCAGTCTCTGTTGTCAGTTACCTGTGTCAAACCAAAACAGTGACCCTGATCCTAGAACAGCAACAAATTTGCTACCTGATGATCCCAAAATCTTAACTGTAAAACAACAACAGAATTGATACTGTTTGCAGTCTTTTGTTGCTAAACTCACTTACAGTAGTACTTAATGGTTTGCGTAGTAAAATTCTGGTGTGCTGGCAAGATACTTTGGCCTCTTTGTTTATTACAACTTTTTTTCTTTGTGGTAAGAACTTTGTAGCTCTTAACAAGGTGCTAAATAACGTTAAAAAGCACTGTATTGCTGGCAGTGTTGAAAGTGTAGCGCAGTCTTCTGCTGTCCTCCTGACATAAATTTTTAGGACAACCTGACTTTCCCTGGTAGGTATTGCAGTTGGACTTGGTGATCTTAAGGGTCTTTTCCAGCCTAAATGATTCTCTGTATTAAAAAGATTTTGTTTCTCTTGAAGTGGAAAAGTGGAATCAAAACTAACATGGAAAAAATCAAAATTCCATTATATGAATCTGCAATGACACTTACTTGGTGTACGCTGGAGATGAAACACCACAGAACTCGTGGTGTATATATATATATATCGCGCAATGGTTTATGTAATTTGCTAGACAGTGGAAACTAAGGTTTCTAGTTCCAGATCTAAGCTTTACAAGATTTTTCTTCTAACATATATCTCTTGTTCCAACAAATAGGGTAGCAAATCACCAAGATTCGACCTTCTTTACATAGTATTTTGGGTAGACAATATTGCAGTTTCCTAGCCTAGAAAGCTTAATTTCTCTTCACGCTGTTGGTAGAAATGATCTTGTGCTTCCTCCCAGTCTTATTACCTGTAACATTAAGTGAGATATCTAACAAATCAAATACCCAAAAGTGTTAAGTCTGCCAAAGGGGTAAGTTAGAGGGATGAGGCAGTTCAGCAACTGACTTGGTGGTTTTCTGATGACACTGTCCCCAGTAGTATCCATGTTAGACCTTTTGGGTTTTCACCGCGAGGTTCAAGCTGCTGATGAGTGGGATGCTTGAAGTCAGGTGTCAATGTTGCTCATCTTTTTTGGGGTACTATTCAACTCTGCTACCATCTGCAGTAGCAACATTTGTCCTGAAATGACACTGTAGTGTATATATTTATATAATGTTGGTGGTTTGTTTTTCAGACACACAATGAACCCACTGATAGAAGATACAGCTAGCTAAACAGCTATAAAATGCCCAAATTTGGGTCTACAAAAACAGTTCAAGTTGAAAATTCTGACAGTGATAGCACCATGGTGGAAAAACCAACTGCAAGAAAGGTAACAAAGTTATATTCATGTGTTCTGTCATGATTTTTGTTACAGTAATGCGAACAAATAAATATGAATCTGTGTTCTGATATCTTGAGTGCAGAAAAAATAGTAAGTTTTTACATGACTTTAATTGTAAATCAAACTAGGGAACAGAATTAATGCCTTTTATTGAAACTTGCAACTTAATTCAAAAGGAAGCTGGATGCGTTGGGTTTATTTGATGTAAGTTAGTACATAGTTTCCGTATCTTACATCATACGAAGTCTTTATACACTCACAACAACAATGATTCATATTTTACTTAATTTTACAGTGTCTCACTCTCTGTAACGAACACATGAAACATTTCTGAAGACCTGTGACAGAGCACAGACCAATGAACAAACATAAGTTTCTTATACTCCTTTGTAACACAGGGACTTGTTCCCTCTGTTAGGAGGACTTGAAAGCCAAATGCTGCAGAAGGGTTAAGAGTAACCCCTGTAGAGGGGAGTCCACTTTAAAACCTGTACAATTCATTTTTGAGTGTTGGTGAATGAAGAAGTATGCAAGCTCCAGTAATAATGAAGGGTGGTTTGTTGTTTATAAATGTGAAGTATCCCATTATTTTGAAACTTCTGGAGCCAAGTTGCAAATAACTCAGTTCTCCTTTTTGTCTGCCTAGTACACTTACATGACAGGTAAACTCATCTGTAGTACTAATGAATATCAAAAGATAGAATAATATTCTGTATTGTGGATGATGAATTGTATATTGCCCTAAGGAGAGAGAATCCATCTATCTCCCAAATGATGTTTAAAACGTTTCTCTGGGAAAAGGAGATTGTGTGTGTGTGGTCATACTTACTATGTTGTTGAAGTCTGTATTCTCTGTAAGACCACTCAGTGGATGGATGTAAGACAGGGAGAGATGAAACAACAGGAAAAGATGAGAACATCCAGCATCTGCTTCAAACTGTCTTCTGAAAAAAATCATGGAAAACAGTTTCAGTCTTTCCCCATTTGTTTTATGGATCCCAGTAAAGTGAGGCAAGGTAGTTGTTTCTGCTAGCTGTGTTTAAATACTTTGATAAGAGGAAGATAAGAGTAAAATGGGAAAAGGAAATTGGCTTACTAGTGAAGGGATAAAAAAATGTCAAGGTTGTTTTGTTTTGGTCCTTGTTTGTGATTTTGTCAAGTTTAATTGAAGTGTCACTCAACACTAGGAATAAGGGGGGGAAGCTCTGGGGCCTACAAGCAGCAAGAATAGGAAGACTATTGCGTTAAAATGTAGTGGTATTCAGTACTACTTTTTTATTTATACACTTCTAAACTATATTTTTTGAAGATTTTACTTTATTTAACTACAAATATTTTCTGGTTTTATAAACTCTTGTTATCTTGACACTTCAGTTTTTCTGAAGAAATCTTTTGACAGGAAAATCTTAGACAACAGCTGTTCACGCTATGAAAACTGACTTAGGTTACTTTTCAAGCTTTATTTGTGTTTTTAATTTAAAAAATGAGTTTTCATATTTTGTTCACTTTCATCAAAGCAAAAATAGTGGGTTTGCTGGAATGTGTCAGTTCAAGGTGGTTTTTTCCCTGTTTCTCTGCTAAAGGTATGGCTTGAAATGCTTGGAATCCATTTGTAGGTTTGAATCTATAGAAATAGATTATCATATTTTTATATTGCAGATTACTTTCTTCCTTTGTAGGCTTTGAATTTTACAAATTGCTTTGCAATCTGAGTTTTAAATTCTTTATTTTGATCTTTTTTTTTTTTTTTTTTTTTTTTTTTTTGAGGCCTCTTTTCCTCCTCCAGGTCTCTACCTGCTGACTCCCCTTCACCTTCTCTGCCTGTTGCTTGCTGCCATAGTAGAAAAATGGTGCTAATTTCCGGAGTGGTTGTTGAATCTGCAGCCACTGCCAAAGGAACTGCCTTAGCAGTGATCCTTCTGCCCAGTTCAGTATTTGCTGGCTGTCTTGACACCTTCCTTTCCAGTAATCTCCTGCCTGTGATCTACTAAAAGCAGTAGCAGTTATGTCTGCTGAGCCATTTAACCCCCCTACCCTGCAATCTCTGCAAAGTTAGGTAGTCTTCTGATACAAGTAGCTCTCTTTCACCAGATGAAGATATGAATCCATGTGAAAATATGAATAACTTTTTCCAGGTAACAGAACAGTGCACATGGTGTTATTTATATAACCACCAGGAAAGGAGTAAATTAATTCTATTTTTAATGGTCCCATAAAACCCTTTTATTGTCTTATTGGTTTAGGTGGTTTGTCTTTAGCTGGCTGCTCTAACAAGGAAATGCTTCTTGTTGAGACTGATCGCTAGTACAGGAATTAGAAGTATTGACAAATGTGCTAGGTTCAGATTCTACCTTGCCTGGTATTTGAGATTAAGATGCCAATGAAAGCAGGATTACTGAGAAAATTAAAGTCCAGGAAAAATGGAAGTTTGGCCAAGGACACATGTATGGAAATGTGAAGGTGGACTAATTAGATTGATACCAAACAGTAAACTGATAAACTGCTTGCACTATTACGTTCAGTCTTGCTCGCTATCCACCTTGGCACAATATATATAATGCGAGATTAGAATAATGTAGGATTTGTTTTGGGGATTGTATGGTATAAATTGATATATGTAACACTGAGAACATGAGATCCTAAATAAAACTACAGAATTATGTAGTTGTTGCTGTTAATATTCCTATATTCAGGTTTTTAGCATAAGAAATACAGTTTGGTTGCTTTTGTCATATTTTGAGAAAACTGAATACATGGTTAAGATGTTAAATAGTCACTTAAACAGTCACAAACCGTTCTTTAACACAGGGACAAGCAATTGTCAGCAGTGTTTAGCTGGCCCTTGAATAATCTGCAGTCTTTTCCTCTGTATTAGAAAAAATAGACAATGTTGCCAAAATGTAATAATTTTAATTCAGCCTAGGAAATTATTTAAAATTCAACAGACAATATGGTAAGAGTAAAATTTGAGTTTGAACAACATAAAATCATGAAGACCAATCTGTGTTACACACACAGACATAGAACTCTGAAGTGAAGATTGACCAAGCCAAATCAACAGTGATAATTTTAAATTAAGTATTTTTGGGAAGTAGTGGAAATTTCTGTAAAGCAAATAAGAATTTTTCTCCATACATAAATATTTGCAACCATGAATTTAATCACAATAGTCTTTGAAGCGTTAGAACTTCTTATGAAAAAGTTATGGATTTGTTAACCTAATGTAATTGATGTAAGGAAGTACTGATGCTGCAGGTGAAGGGGATAATACAGGAAAATTTTTGCTTTAGTGGCATTTTGATATGGAAGTGTCTTGATTAATCTGGAAAATACCTCTTGCCCACATACTTTTCTCAGTATTGTGTGACCAATGAGTGACCATTCACTGTGCCTTCAGAGATGCCTGTGTCTTTTAGTAGCATGAAAAGACGCTGAGGTCATCAACATTCAGATAATTGCAGTGGTCCTTAGTACAAAAAATGCATTCTAATTGTATTTTTCTCGTAGCTTTAGCTTTTTATTTTTTCCGTAGAATAGTACAGTCAAACCACTTCTACACTTTGCTATGTAAAGTTACTCTTACCTGCTCCTGTGTCCACTTTGTTATTGAAGCAGAAATGTCTTTGAACTACTTGTGGAGATTTATCTCTGTAACTGTAAATGAACTGAAGATAGGTAGTTTAGTTATTGGTGTGCTCCCTTATATGTTCATAGATGCATTGTAGGCAGAGGAGGCCTAGTGGGATATAATGTTTACATAAAACAGTGCGTTTACAAATGAACAGTAACATTAAAGCATACCACTCATTAAAAAAATTTCTCCTTCTTCTCAAAATAAAAGCTGTAATATATGGTGTAAGACTATTCCAATGGTTAATACATTAAGAAAAAACACTTGCAGGATTTTTTTCCTAGTTGATACAATATTTAGCTCTTACTGGTTGTGCATTCTTAGGTGTTGACTGAGGAATATAGTATTTACTGTTGTTACAAGACTTAATCTTTCATATTTGTCCAGTGGAAGTTAATGCTTATTATGCTGTTCTAGCAACCAGTAAATAGCTGTGAATCAGCTATGTGTTCAGGTCTTCTGAGAGCTTAAAAGAAAAATCATTAGGAATAACATTCCTGTTAATAAGCTAAGTTTATATCATATATGCTTTAGGGTACATGTATTTTTATTTCAGTTGCTCATCTTGGGAACATAAAATAAATAAAAATTGTAAGTGTGTGTACAACGGATAGACCATTTAGTGCTTGCATAAGATATTTGATAAGAACATAATGAAATTTTAATTTATCTGAATTTATACTTCAGAACTTATGTGGCCAAAGCTCAGGAAGTAACTGATAGATATGTGGTCCAAAGGAGAAACACATTTGGGGTTTGTAAGAATTAACTCTCTTAGAAGAGTCCAACAGTAGTGCCCAAAGCCATTTTAATACCATGCAGAACACACTTCAGTATGTAATTATCTTTGATAGGCAGAAAAAGAATGCTTATTCTCCCGGGGCTTAGTACATCTGCTAGATTGTATGGCAGTCTTGTCTCTTTTTGTGTGTTGTCATTGATTGCAATGGTACCAGACAATAGAGCTGGAAGGGGATATCAAGAGATTGTCCAGACTGCTGTTTGTTAGCGTTCTGAGGCGGTTTCTGTTGAACAGATTAAAAATGTGTTCCTCATCATGGCACACTAGTATGGTTTTGTTGACAGAGAAAATTCTTCCTTGTTACTACATCCTCCGGTGAGGCATGCATTAGATGTTGAGACATGCAGATCCAGTTGATCAATTTGCTCCAGAGTAGAGTAAGTTGTACTTGGTTCTTGACAGATGTTTGCCAGACCTTTTCTTTAAAGCCTTGACTGATGGAAATTCCAGTCTCCTTGGGCAGTTTATTCTGATACTTAATTATGCTGACTGGCATAGAGTTAGATACTTAGTAGAAGGATAAATAACCTTTGCTTGTCTCCTGTTGCAGTCCAAAGCCATTAAATGTTCTCTAACTGTAGTGGACCTGCAGAGTATGTGATGCCTTTCTCTTTGCAGCAATGGTTTATGTATCTGAACGTTATCATGTCTTCAGTGTTTTATTTGATTAGCAGTTTTCACTTGAGATTAATGAACCTCTTTAGAAACTCCACAGATATTCTAGTTACAGGTTGCTTTATAAAAGAAGTCAACTTCATTTGGGGTTGCTTCCATGGATCACATTAAACAAATACATAGACCTATTCATGCTGAATTTTGAACCTTGCTTTGGACCTTGAAAAAGAGATTTCCATGCTGTTGCAGTGATCAGGAGTAGCTGGAACAGTGAATGCTCACTCTTATATCAAAATGCCTGTCCTAACCTGCAGGGCTTGGTACCTCCTCTTGCCTTACTTTACTTGAAGTTGAATCCAGGAGGAGGTTAAGAGTTTTGTAGCTTTTAATGTGGGGTCTTGTGATTGTACAGTTAATCATTTTTATCAGTTTGTAGAAGCTTGGTTTTATCCTGGCTTTTCCCGTTTTGTATTTAGACTGTGTTTTCAAACTTGCTAGTAATTTTATTTTCCCTTTGCCAGTGCTCTTTGCTTCTCCCTCTCTCCTGGTTGTGATGGTGTCTGCATATCTAATTGCATCTCTATTTCAGCATTGCGACTGAAAATACTAAACAGCATTGAACTTGTACAGACTTCTCAAACACCCTGTTCATGGCCTCTTTTTTGTTGGAAAGCCCACCATTGGTGGTGGCTAAGTGTTTATTTCCACAACAGTTAAGGAACAAAATACTCTAATTTTCGATTTCTGTGTTTTCTGTGTATAGCCTGTTCTTTCATTTTCAATTTGTCTTTATTTACCTGAAAGTATGCATTTTGAACTGTCTCTCCTCCTCATTAGATAATCACAAAATTAATATTCATTGATTACCAAAAAGTAGTTCATCAGTCGTAATATTTAATGTAATGGACACATACAATTTAAGAATAAGAATAAATGTAAAGCTATCAAATTATTTAAGCAGCTTGTGTCTCTTTGTGAGCACCTACCAATGTATTTTATGATTAGTAAAAAAACAAACAAACAAACAAAAAAAACTCGTTAAGGACTACCAACCACAAAAAAGGTTGTCTTTTTTTCTACAGAACAAGTTGAAACCAATGATTCTTGCTTAGGAATTCTAAATTATTTTCAATTGATCCTTTCTATTGCATAGTACCTAGCATAGTATTCTAGAGAAAGCAATAAAATTTTAATACCACTTTATCATATTGTGGGAAACTTCATATGTACATAAGAGAAATAATTGGATTGTTTGAAACAAGGGATGAGACAGCTTTTGGTGAGATTGGGATGAAGTGTGGAAACCCTTTACGTGTAGTGGAAGAGATCAGAATGGGCTTAATGAAGTTTGGATCTGCTCCTGGCAATTTTTAGATGCATTTGCAAGTGATCAGTTGTGTTAGATTGATTAGCTTCTTTCAAAAGTAATAGCACAGACGCTTTATCTCTCAAGGGTTTAGAGAAGTCTTAATGGGTTTCAGAGTTTTAGATTTTCTTGTTCTCGCATGTAAGGAAAAGGGCTGGGGGGGTGTTTGTTGTTTCCTTTAGGGTGTTGGAGGAGGGCTTGTTTTGGTGTGTGGGTTTTATTCTGTGTTTTGGTTTGTGTGG
>VZSZ01005651.1:24955-51889 GCA_013398815.1 Ibidorhyncha struthersii
AAAGTGAAGATAGGTTTTCTCTAGGGGCATCAACCTTTTACTTCAGGAATTCTCCTGATGTAGACTGATCCCTTCTTTGCAATTTCCCTGGTAGAGGCATTTGTCCTCTGAAGATTGTACAGTTTGTTTGCAGGTTCTTTTTGTAATAACTTCTGCCTGCCTCTTTGGCAACAGTTTAAACTCAGAGTGTCAGATGATATAATCAAGCTACTCTTCTTACCTGTGTTTGTTTTTAAATAAAGGCAAGGTGCACTCGAGAGTAGTACCTTTACTTCAAGCTATTTTCTAGCTTTCCTCTAATCAGAATAAATATTTTAACTTCTTGCTTCAAAAGTACAAAGGAGCAGCCTTTTGTTTTTCTGACTGGCAAGTGCACATGCCTCTTCTACCTTTAGAAAATGAATCTGGTAGTGGTTTCATCCAATCATCTGTTAAGAATGATACAAAGGTCTGGAGTTGTGTCAGCTAACATAGCTGTAATGAACAGAAGATGTTATGTCTCTACATTGCATCTTGATTGGTAGGCCAGAATGTTGGGGTTTGCAGAGGGTTCTCTCAAGCAGTTGTCTCACTAACCTGCTATCTTTTACATACTTTGACCTCCTATATTATCAAAGTAATCAAACATAAGTTAATATTGTGCCATCTGGGTTTTTCCCTGTTTATCTTGAAATATGTTTTACAAGGCAAATATCCCAGATTTATGCAAGTAAAAATTCCAAATAGCTTGTACCTATTTTATCGAAATTTGATACCAGTTAGAAAAGTTTCTTCATATATTTTCTAAGTTATTAGTAAATTTGACTTTAGAAAATGAAACATTATACTATTATTCTTGTTGAAATAGAAAGGGGGTTCTGTATGGATGGATTATGGGGTGGGGGTGGAGGTGGAGGCAGGGGAGGGTTGTTAGAGGTTTTTGTTCTTGTTACTGTGTTACTATTTACAGTCTGAATTGCAGTGTGGGCTTTTACTGTGCTTTTAATATGATTATTATGTTATGATCAGCGAGGGAAATTGGGATGATCATTAAGACTTAGCAAATTCTAGTCCAGTTTGTGTTCTTCCTTTGCTTATTAACCAAGGCTCTAATAGTGACCAGCAGTTCTACAGTGATGTATCTGGAAGTAGAAATAACACAGAAAATACTAATTTTAAAAAAGAAAGAAATGTTGTTGAATATTTATAGTAAAATTACTTTAAAAGTTTTTGAATAAACTATTTAATACACATACGTACATGCACGCACGTACATTCTTGCATAGCAGTCTTTTCAGTCTGTATATGTTATAAGACTATTCTGCTTTATGCAAAAATTACTTAGTATACTTTTTATTTATATTAGAGCAAGGACAAGATTGCATCCTACAGCAAAACTCCAAAAGTGGATAGGAGTGATGTGGGGAAGGAGATGAAAGAAAAGTCTTCCATGAAACGTAAACTTCCTTTTACTATTAGTCCATCCAGAAATGAAGATCGCAGTTCAGACACAGGTAGAACCTTTTTATTTCCTTAACTAATTATTTGTTGGTAAAATACATCCTAATTTAATTAATTGTATATTATGTTTTTATATTGATTATTCTTTTTCCCTGTAAAAAAGGATACTAAGTATAAAAATTGCTTGCTTCTGATTGTTGCATCTCAGTCCAATGGACTTTCATCCTATCATTAGCAAGAGCTAGCATGCCAGCATAGTTTATCTACGTTTTACAGTTGTTTCCTAACCTCATTCTTTCGCTTGTATTTTGGTAATAAATCTTCTTTTGTTGTCATCTCTAGAGGTCCATTTGTTTAAACAAACTGATGAAAAGACTTGTAAGTGCCTTGACTTGAGCCACAGCTGTCAGCCTTTCTTAGCCTTTTTGGTGAGAGAGAGTGGGAAAGATTGGTAGATGTACTGTCCTTCATATAAGAGAAAAAGTTGCTAAGGTTATGGAACTAACTAAACTAGCAACGGAGAGCAAACTTTTCTTTTAGTCTAAGATCCTATCATCTCTTCAGGATACCTTTTCTGCACAGGCTGGTAGTTCTTCTTAACTTAAGCATATTCTACTGGAACTGATTTCAGGACTTCAAAATATCATTCCTAACATGGCTCTTTTCAAATCAAGATGGAGGAATCCAGATGTGTTCCGAGAGTACAGTTATCTCTTGAGTTTTGGTAATTAGTTATCTATGTTACAGTTCAGTAATAGTTCTGTTGGTAGCAAGACAGTATCTGTGCCCTCTGGAAGGCCACCAGAAAGCATGTTCCCCAAATTTGTCAGATGCTCAGTACTAGTTTCTTATACAATGCTCATTGTACATTTGAATGTTTTCATAAACAGGTAATTCCCTCAAGATGCTTAGATTTAAATGCAAGATAGAAATATGTACCTTAGTACATGTATCATTTTTGTCTAGGATTGATTTAATGCAGAAGGTTTGGCTCTTGGATATTATATACATATTTTTGTTACTCTAAAGAGAACATGATGTGAAATCCAAATTTGAAATAGTCACATTACAAAACAATAATCTTGGATTTAGGTTTCTGTTTCCAGTGGTTTTACAAAATTCTAGAGTCTTACACTATTTATGATACCACTTGATTCTGAAAAGACCATGTATAAATTAGAAGTATGATCCCAACTTCTGCTATATTAAATTTATTGCTTGGTGTTAGACGCTAACTGTTTTTCATAATGGAAATAAATATATTTAGAAATAGTATTTAGCACTTGTCTAATGTTTTCTGTGTTGGAAATCTTTTGTCCTCTCTCCCCACGCCCATCAACTTTAAATAATTCATTGTCACAGCATCTTGTAAGGTAACATAATTTTTTGTTTCTCTTGCTATAGCATCTATTGTCACAGTTGCCATAATCAAGATGGATTACTCTAGGCACTTAGACATGCATAAAAAGACAATACGCCCACTACAAAATCTTTTTGTTACAAGTTACATCAGGGAGATGAAATAAACAGTTGAAGTAGGGACAAGAAATAATTAATATAACAATAGAAGACACATAGCTTTTAACTACTGTGTAGTAAACGTCATAGCTTGTCCATTTTGTTACTGCTGAGGTAAGTAGGTAACAGCAACTACCCCATTTCACAGATGAGGAACTTGGTCCTTGAGCTTTCCAGAAACTTTAGAGGCAGGAGCATTACTAGGATGAAAAAACAGTTCTTCTAATGCTGATTCTGTACCTAACCAATTAGATTAGACCAGTGGGAATTAACCACGTTGGTGCCAAGTTTGGCACTGACAGGGATTAGGACTGACATCAGTGATCGTGAAATGCAGTGCTGCTTCTGATGCAAACTTGTCATTAGACATTGAAAAGGTTTGCCATCACTGGACTGAACTGTCACCTCTGACAGAAGTGTCTCCCTGCTAACTATGTGCAGAGAATGGCAAGTGTTATTTGAGAAGGAAGAAAGTAAGTTTTTGGCAATGAGAGTGTAACCAGAGACAGAGGAAAAAGAGAGGTGATGAAAAGCTTCTTACCAGCTAGTAGTGCCAGTGTTTAAAAATAAAATAAATAAATAAATAAAAATTCCCAGTTTTCTTCTGATACTCTGAAAATCTTTAGTGGTATTCTAGGGAAATGGTCAAAGGTTGTGTATAAGATTCATAATTAGAAAGATTCTGAAAAAATATGTGGTACTACTCCGTTCTTCCCATTGTCCATTACGGTCCCAGGATGTATTTTATCCTTTCCCTTTACTTTTATTTTTAATAGCTTTCCAATATGTTTTTTCAGATTTCAGAATATGTTCTTACTGCTTTGCTAAATAGTTTCACTGTAACAGATGATATGACAATTGACTTTGATTTTTCAAATGTTTTTAAAGAGTTAGGGTCTTTTAAACATATGTTTGGGTGAAAAAAAAATCAAGAAATGCCATAAAAAGTTGCTCTAAGATACAAAATCTAATTAATGGTTTAATTTAATAAATTGTTTCTCTCCAAGATGTGTGATAGGGTTGCTAGCTAATTGTAGAAACCTCATGATAATTGGGTTTCTTCCTGTTTAGGCATGTCAGTCACTCAAAGAATGGGAATACCAAATTGTTAGAGCTTTACGTCATTAGAGCTGTCTTGATTCTATCTCCAGAGTATTCATTCATGAACTAAGATTTTTGTCTCTTTGCTTTATTTTTGTAAAAATTACCCCCTGCTATTCCACCTCTTGCTTCTTTTTGTGGTGGAGTTTTTTTTGTTCGGGTACTACCTAGAAACTATATGTGATAATGAAAATGGACAGCCAAACTGAATGTTAGTTTGGAATTAATTTTTTAAATTTGATTCCTACAAAGCTATACATAAAGTAAATTTTACACCTGGTCAGTTCTGCCAAGACTGAAATCAAACAACATTTGTAATGTTCCGTAAGAGTCTAGAACAATTCTAGTCCTCCTGTTTGTCTAAATTTAGATTTAAATCAGTGGTTTTGCCTAAGAAACTGCTGCAATAAATTAGAACAGAATCATTTAGGTTGGAAAAGACCCTTAAGGTCATCGAGTCCAACCGTAAACCTAACACTGCGAAGGCCAGTGTCTGTAAGTGCCACATCTACATGTCTTTTACATACCTCCAGGGATAATGGCTCAACCACTTCCCCAGGCAGTGTGTTCCAGTGCTTGATAACCCAACTATTTAATTAGTATTAAATATTTTCAGATTTTGCCGTTAGGTTACTTATGAATTTCATAATGGTTAGGACTGAGTCCAGTTGCCTAAATGTAGTCATGCAATGCCAGTTGGGGTGCCTGCAGTAGCTGAGAAGTCTGCACAGGGCTGAAAGATAATGTGCGTCACAGGAGACCTGTGGCCTTCTGAAGAGGCCTGTGGGAAAACGACAGCACCTGAAATGGCACTACATACCTGTCTTTAAGCAACAGCATCCTATTCTCAGTTTCTTTTGTTGTGCAGGGCTGTGTCTGTTACGCTGTTGTGGTTTGGATGGCTATTCTAAACTGAGGGCTCTGTTATCACATCCCCTTTCTTTGATCAGAGCAACCACAAAAAGCTAATACAACATACAAATACTGCGGTCAAATTTACTTATACTGAAAATTTTGAAGTATAGCTTTAACCCATATTCGAGTTAATCTTATGAAGGATTCTACATGAAAGCTTTGATTAAGGCTGATAGAATGGTTGGTAGAAGAAGCAGCATTTTTCATACCTTTTTTAATAAGTTCTTTGATTTGAAGTCTCCCAATCCAAAAACATAATTTGATTGAAAAGCCATCACTTACCGTCACTGATTTAGACTACTTAAATAGCATTATTTAAATTTTGTTAATTTATTTACTTAATCTAGTTATTTTTAAATAACCTCTGATGTGGTTATCAGAATAAGAACAACAGGCAAGTGCTGCTTTTGCAAAGCACAGGTTTGTTTGCTTTCTCCACCTTACCAGTCTGAAGAGAGAAATTTTATTTTTTTGTAATAATTAAACATAACTGCAGATTGGAAGAATTTTTTCATTGTGAAGATAAGTGTGGGCTCTTTTTTGTGTGTGTAGTCTTGTTGCATAGCTGATTATTCAGGAAGAACAAGAAGAGTTACAATTACACTGAATGTGTTAATTTGTTGATCTTTCCTTGGAAATTATGTTCTCCAGATTTTCTGTTTATAGTAGCATCTTGGTTTTGTTTTCTGACCCCTTCAATTTCTGTCTTTGAAGTAGTCCAAACATAGCACAGTCACATTTCTTTTAGCATTTAATTGACATCCAGAAAAGCAAAACAATTTACCTCTTTATGTTCCATGTGTACATCATAGTAACACAATTTCTCTACTTGTGCTTCCCATAGTTAGAGGTTAGTGGGGCTGTTAAAGGGACTTTTTACACACTGTGTTACTGCTTGCTGGACTTGTAACAGTTGAACAATAAGTCCAAGTTTCTTGAACTGTTGTTTGGGCTAAAGGCAGGGAAGTGGAGGTAGTTTTTTGGGTGTGTGTATGTGTGTGCTGGTTTGGTTAAATAAATACGCCATAAAGTTGATTAATTAGGTATCACAATAGTATCTTTATATCTCTACAGCGTACAGTATACTGTGAGGTCTCTTCATGTTCTAATCTTTCCCTTTCACTGAGGATAGGAAGCAGCAGTCAATCATGATGTGTTTCTTTTTAAAATAAGTTCAGTCAGATTACCACAATCACACAGATCTCAGTAGCTTTGTCTCTCAGCTTCGTCATCTGCAGAATTCATCATCTTGATCTGTCTTCTACAGTTGTTGGTAATAAGCACATTAGGCTTTTGTTGTATATCACTCAATCTTCCAACTTCCTTAGAAGCGTTTATTTCAAGCAGTTCATTTTTTAGCTTCACATGGTCCTATTTCTTAATCCTGTTATTCCTTACAATTTGCACTATAATAGGAATTTTACACGAAACCAGACTATCAGGAGGCCTGAAATTTGAATTTGGTCTCTTTGCTTTATTTCCTTAATCCACTGAAGTGGCTGTTTTACCAAATGGAATTCTGTTAGTTTGGCATGATTTGTCTTGAGAAATCTACATGTTATGTTATTTATTTTCCTAAAACATATAGAAATTAGTTGACTGGGAATTTGCAATTTCTCCAAATAAAAAAAAAAAAAAAAAAAAAACAACAAATCCAAAACACACAAAACCTGGATACGTTATTGGTTGCCTTGGTACATAACCTGTCATATGTAAGTTCTCCAAAAACAATTACTGCTGATTCTGATGTTGCTTGTGCCAGTACATTTAAGTACTGTGAGTGAATTTCATGAAACTCTTCTACGAATTAGTACTCAAATGCACCTAAATCACTGTTTCACATAACCTGGCTATTTTGAAATCCTTTTTTTTTTTTTTTACAGTGTTGGGTGAAAAGCTTACATTGTAAAAGGAAAATCTTAAAAGCAATGTTGTCCAGATAGATTCAGCTGCTTATTATGAAGGTTATTTAATAAAGATAATTGAACATGAAGCCACTTGAAGAGTTTTGATTTTTATTTTTTTAATAACAAGTAAGAAATTCCCTGATTTTTCTGTCTAATTGCTGAAGAAAACCAAGAAGTGACAAGACAATGAGTATAAAACAAGATATTTGTATTCCATAGACTTTGAAAACAAAATGATCCAAATCTTAAAAAAACAAACAAGCCAGCAAACAACATAATTTACTTTAACAGTCAATTTTATTCATTAAATTTAACCTAAACTTAATTTCTTAAACCAATACTGTTCCTTTATCAGGGAAGTTATTACTGTTCAAATTGTATAAACATCAACTCCACAGCTGTAAAAAGTTTTCTGTTACCACAAGATAAAGAATAGCTAAAAAGCCAAAGTTCCTGAACGTTAAGTTGGTCTTCTGCTAAACAAAGTATAGTGTACTGCATAATGGTATTCTTGGAGCAGTGAAAACAAATCTTATAATATTCCGCAGTAAGCATAATGGGGTTTCCCAATAATTTATAAGGATTTTTCTGTGGATTTGTGTAGCTTCTTTATCAACAGTTGCATTGTTGTTTTCCTTGGCTTTAAAAAAAAAAGGTATTTTTTTTACTATCTTATTTGTTTATTTATTGGTGTATAAAAATTTCTTTTATATGCCCTGCTCCCTTCCTTTTGCTTCCTTCTACCGCTTTTGTCCTCTGCTGTTTTATCTTGTACATTCAGAAGCAGGGCATACGCATGAAATCCTGGGGGGAAGAAAGCAATAGCTGCTTACAGGACATACTCCAGTAAATGGATTATCAGGTGTACCTGCTGTAGTCCTGAGACCTTTTTTTTTTTTTTTTTTAGGTTTGTTGTTGATCATATTAATTTTGTGTATTGAACTGTTTAGATTTGCTGAAAATACACATGAAGTCTCACATAAATTTTAATAAAAGGGCATAATTACAATATAATCTCGGTGAGAGTAATTTATTCTTATTTGGTATGCTGTAGAAATGCTTTGCCAACACTGTGTTAATGAAGAGTAATAGAAGAATAATTTGCCCCACCACTGAAATCCATTGGAATACATAGGGGAGGATCTTCATGTTGTTTGATAACAATAAACGTGAGATGGGACTAAATTGCACTCATTTACTTAGTAGGCTTTTCTAACAAAATGATTAAAAAAACCCCACAACAGACAAAAATACCTGGAAAAGCACACTGTATAGTAAAAAAAAAAAAAAAATAGATCATCCAAAGGTTTATTTCACTTATTTTGATGTATTATTTTCTCAAGCAGAGTATAGCTATAAAATTTTAAGGAATAATTCAGAATGAAAATGAATATGTTTTTCAAGAAAAGAATCATAAGCAGTAAACAGCATAAGCTAAGAAACAGCGGATCATGCCAGACAAACTGAAATGTGTTATTTTGATGGAAGTACTAAATTAGTCAATGAAGGGTGTGCTGTATATTATCCTTGTAGAGAGAACAGCATATTCACAGTGCAAAGATGAAAGTACAGTTTCATTGTAGGTTTTCTATATATTTTCCTATGCCAATGTTTTGCCAATCGGGTAGTAGTGTTGATTTGGATATTGAATGAATTTTTAGATATTCGGGGGTATGAGATGCGTGCAATTTAGAAAAATCTCATCAATTACTTCTGTAAAAGGGATCTTGTTTCCTTTTTAAACATGATGGTTAGATATGTAGGGTTTTTTCTAATATGTACATAGGTCTGTAGCTCATAATTATTTAGTCTGTAAAATCATGTATTTCTCGTTTGGCCACTATGGAATTCAAAATGTGCGCTATTTACGTGTCTTCCTGTGCCTCAAGAGCATTGCATTACTAGAGCCTGTGTCTGTAATCAAGCCTAGAAGATGAAATAAAGAGAAGGCTAGGAAGGCAGAAAATTGAGTTGAGAGGAAATGAATGAAACCAGGAGGGCCACAGAGGGTGCCTGAGGCAGAAGTGGAGAAAATCAGAAGATAAAAAAGTGTCTGTTTGAGGCTTAACGAAACGTGGAATAGCATGCTTAAGAACCTCAAAAGGACTTAACCTTCTAATTTGTAATTTTCTATTAATTTTTGTGTCTCTGCAGAAAGTCAGTGAACTTTGTCTCAGTGGACACTTATATTCTAAGACTGTCTGCTTTTGCAGATGACAGATTTTTTTTTTTTTATATGAAGTTTTTATCATACAGTTGTTCAAGGTTGACATTTAGGAAAGGAAACTGGGAGACCGATGTAATCACGAGGACAGTCATAAAATCAAAATCTCCACCCCCTACTTTGACTTAGCTTAATTGCGTTTCCACAATTTTTTTAGTGTGGCCCAAAATACTAAGTTTAACTGAAACCGGATGAACAGTGTCTCATCAGATGGTAATCAGTCACAGTAAGAATAAGATGAAATAACTTACTACACAAAGAGCTAAAAAGATAGGTGTGGCAACCAGGCTTATTTAACTAATAGTAACAATCCTCAACCAAGCCTCAACCGATTCCCAGCCAAATTCTAGCATTTTAGTGTTGGCCAAGTCCAGTTAATCAGTCCAACATCTTTTCCCCCAGTCCACCTTTCATTTATTACATACTCCCCATTGTAATTTTTAGGTCTTGGGTTTGTTTCATGTTCTTGCTTGCTTTGTGGGAATTAACGCATCAGCCAGCCACAGAGGAGAAGCAGCAGGCAGTGGACATCCTTACTGAATTCTGTCCCTGTCTTTGTGGTCAGTAGTCCAGCCTGGAGGGTGAACTGGGATTACCTGTGACTGTAGGATGCAGAGTCCAGTCCAGCTGTTAGAGGTCCTTTGGGAAGGCTTCCCAAAGGGAGGCTTCCAAAAGGAGAAGGTGCAGTAGAGAGAGTGGGGTCTGTGGAGAAGCTAATACCGAACCTGGACTTTTGGGAAAGGAAACGAAGGGAATTATTTGCTCAGAGTCTGGAGATGTTGAGTCTGTTAGAATGGTTAGACCATTCCTTCTCGGCAGTAGTGGTTAGAATTTTAATTTTTTAACTCTTTCAAAAATTTTAATTCCGCATCACCTAATTCATGACTAAGGTTCCTTGAGCCATCTTTTACGTCCAGTGTGTTTATACTGAAGTAGTAATCTTAGGTGCTCTGAAGAGAAAGGTAGATGTTGTAGATCTAACATGCAAGTAACATAAGCCACTTACAAGATATAAAATGTTGAATTTGGTAAGAAGTTACTGAGATAAAGAGCAGTGGCCTGGAGAGATGAGATAATTACAGAAAATGAATTGTCTTCACTACACATAAATGCAAACTAGTGTATCTAGAAAATACAGTTAAACAATAATGACCAGGTAGGGAGATATTTATACAGAAAAATGAAGGAATAACTTTCAAAAAGGATGGAAGACATAGACCAAAGGTTCCAAATTACACTAGTAAAATTGTAGTTTTCAAATTTGTTATGTGTTAAAAAGTTGTCTGATTTCAGAGCACATTTAACCAATCTGAAGATCTGTGAGATTCTGTAGGTACTGAATAGCTTCAGAAATGATCTGTTTATTCAAATGTGTAATTTTAGCTTCTGGTTTAAAACTTGAACATGAAATAATAAACAACTTCCATAAATATTGATAAAAGGAAAGAGGTTATGTATATAAAATAGCTGTATGTTTTTGAAGGATATGAATTTTGGAGAAGAAATTGCTCTAAGGTGAGGTAACAGGGTGAGTTTGAGAGAAATGATCTTTTATGCAATTACCTAACAAATACCATTATTAAAAAGTCTTTTCCTAATTTTTAACATGGTATTTTGGGGGAAGTAGAATAGAGCACAGTCTCAGATCTGTATTCACTGCTGAAAGTTGACTAGGTGATCTTACAGAATTTTTTAAGTGCCTGGCCTGATTCTCTGAAAATTAAAGCTGTGACATAGACAGTCTTCCTGCTGTGAAACAGGGTTTTCATCTCTTAGAATTTTTTAGTAACCCTCCTTACAAGCTATAAATGCTTTAACTAAGTAGCCTATTATCCTGATTTGATTAGAACAGGTAACCAAAACTAATGCAAATGCAGTAAATTAGAGATGCAATTTCTGTTTTTCATCACCTGTCACCATTCACCAGTTCACATACCTTAAAAGGATGCTTTTATTTCTAGAAAAATGTTGTAATAGAACAGCAGTTTGAGTTTTTAAATGTTAATATTTCCAGAGAAGGAAGGTCCGGAGAAAAAGAAAATGAAGAAGGATGCTGGAAATAAGAAATCAACACCAGTTAGTATTCTTTTTGGTTATCCTCTGTCAGAGCGCAAACAGATGGCACTTCTTATGCAGATGACAGCACGAGACAACAGTCCAGGTGATCTTACAAAGTTAACAGTTTTCTTCCTTCTGTCTGTTTAATTCTGTCCCAATCAGAATACTCTGAACTCTGATGTTTTTCAACAATCCTTGATTTTTATTGAATTTTTTTAATTATTCATAATTCTGTTAAGACTCTCTTTTTCATTGACAAGTAATTTGATGAAAATGTCTTGACCTTCTGTATTTATGTGCAAAGCTTTTCACTATGATATCTGTAAAACCTGAAAATGTCTTCTCTTCCTATGATTATTTCTGCCTCAAACACTGTTCCATATGCATTATTTAAAAACTGAAATGTTACCTGTTTTGATTTTTTTTTTAATGAAGTTTAACTACTGTCTCATTGTCTCAATTTGGAGCAGGATTTTAATTTAGAAGGAAACTGGATCATTTCCTTAGGATTTAATGGGAGAGGGGAGTCACCTTGGTTTTAATTCAGAACTTCAAACTGTCCTTGGTCCAGTTGTATTTTTAAAAAAATCTATATGTATGTATATGTTCTACAGGTGTAATGTTTTTACAAAATCGGCATTTAAAAGGGAATGGCTGCATTTCCTTGAGAAACTATCCAGTCCACCCACCTGAGAAAGTGCATGGAGTACAGTACACAGACAGTAATTCCTTAAACTGGCATCCTACTATGTAAAAATATTGTGGAGTTGTGCTGGAGGAAGGGGAACGGACTTCATCTGTCCTTGAAACCTACTTTAAAAATAGTGGGATTTTGCAAAACACCCTTTTGCGCATTGCAAATAGGCATTGTGTAGATACATGCAAAGTGTCAAATACATCCTTTATTTAAATGTAGTTATTCACTGATTATTGTCATCTTTGAATGCGTGAAATAGTGCTAAATAACTTACAGTGACCATTTAAAAATTTGTTTTGTAGATTCCACCTTAAATCATTCCTTACAAACAACACCAACACAAAAGAAAACTCCAAGCTCTTCTTCAAGACAAAAGGACAAAGTTAACAAGAGAAATGAACGAGGGGAAACTCCTCTACATATGGCAGCAATTCGAGGCGATGTTAAACAGGTTAAGGAGCTAATCAGTTTAGGTGCAAATGTGAATGTAAAAGACTTTGCAGGTAAGTTGATACACATTCTCTTAACTGTACAAATTTGAAATTAATGCTGAAGTTATCAGACGTTTAATTTCAGTTCATGCTATATGCAATTGGTAAGATATAACAAAACTTATTAGAAATTCTCAAATCATGTTTTGTATCTGATGGCAGTGGTAGTACTGGGACATTATAGTATATTATTAGAACACTATATGAATACCTGGAGGTTTCAGTTGTGGCCAGGGCCTTTGCATACTAGGTATTTACAAAAATATGTGTGCATGCTTGCTGAACTTCATAGAATTATACTCGGCGAAGTCAGCAATTGATAATGGAACCTGCTGGCAAACTTTTGTCTATTTTGCTTTTGGTATTCTCACAGCAGTTAAGTTCTCACATGTTTTAGTAAAAAATTTCCAGCTGAGTAAATATGAGATCCCCAAAGTAATGCTTTCACAGAAGATAGAACCTGCAGTTTTGAGTTCAGTACTTGCCAGCTGTTGGTTGGCCAGACATCAAATTAAATGCATTTACATACTGAGATAAACTAAAGTACTTGCTTTTTCCTCAAGCAGTGTAAAACGGCATAAGACTTAGGAGCTGGAGTACTGGGTTTAGATTTCGGCCATAGAAGGAGGTTGGGGTAACGAGGAGGGATGGCACAGAGTGAAAGGAAGGCTAAATCAGAGGATAAAGGGTTGGGTGAGGTGCAGAGGTTGTCGGATTGGGGTCTAAGAGGCATCCATAAAAAGACAGGATTGAGTAGATGTTTCTCTCTTAAATGCAACAACAACTCTAAAAAATAACGCACATTATATAAACAGCATAACAAACTGCTCCTAATAGTCTGCCTCTCAATATTGGCTCTGGCTTTTTTTCATCTGCAGTAGAAGCGGATCTTGGGAAAGTGAGAAAGTAAATATAAGAAAGGGCTGTGTTGCTTTTGGTTTTGTTCAAAAAGACTGTGCTCCCAATATGAAGGGTAATGCTGAAGAATAGGTGACAAAATTTGTGGGGAGCTGCTGGCATCCCATGGGAATAAAGATAATACTGAGAATTCTCAGTAGTGCAATTAGGTGGCAGCACTAGCAGTTTCAAGTTTTTAGAACCACTGCATAATAGGAGCAAAAATGTAATGAAGGTCTGAATGAGAATTTTAACTAGACCTACAGCAAAGCCTGCTGAAGGTGCTCACTTTATGGGTCTGAATGGTTATGGTGAGAATTATATTCTTAATGGGAATAGGTGAGATGAACTGAGGTAGCAGGCCCCAGTGGGAGAAATGGAGAACTACATGGTACAATTAATTGTCAGCTCAAATTTGACGTCAAGAGAAGATATTAATGAGATGAACTAAAATCTTGGGGTTTGTGGAGTTTTTTAGGTAACAAACAGGTCAGTAATTTCTTGGTTTACAGAGGGTAGTGGAATTTGTTTTTGAAGATGAGGCTGCCCAGGACTAGCAGGTAGGGGGAAAAAAAGGAAGGAAGCAGAAGTAGAACCCTGTGAGATCTTCAGAGAAGAACTTGTTAACAAGAGCCATTTTAGAAAAGCAGGGGGAGGTTCAGGGGAAAACAGACCCATAGAAATCACAGGGAGAACAGAAACACTTCAGGAAAATATGTGGTGGTGGCTTAACCTTGGCTGGCTGCCAGATGCCCACCCAGCTGCTCTCTTGCTTCCCCTCCTCAACAGGTCAGGGGGAGAAAGTAAGATGGAAAAAAGCCCTCATGGGTTGAGTTAAAGACTGTTTAATAAGAAAGGCAAAAGCTGCGTGTGCGAGCAAAGGAAAAGGAGGAATTTATTCACTGCTTCCCATCGGCAGGCAAATGTCCAGCCACTTCCAAGAAAGCAGGGCCTCAGCAGGTGTAGCAGTTGCTTGGGAAGACAAACATCGTAACTACAAACAGCCCTTCTTCCTTCTCCTTTCCCTGAGCTCTTATTGCTGACCATGACATCATATGGAATAGAATATACCTGTAGTCAGTTTGGGTCAGCTGTCCTGGCTGCATCCCATCCCAACCTCACCTCTTGCCAGGGGGGTGGCAGAGAGAAAGCCTTGACACTGTACAAGCACTGTTCAGCAGTAGCCAAAACACTGGTGTGTTGTGAACACTGTTTTATCCCCAGATGCAATGCACAGCACTATATGGGCTGCTGTGAAGGAATTTAACTTCGTAGCTTCATTCCAGCCTGACCTAGTACAAATACTTAATTAATTTTAAATGCAGATGAAAGGATGAGGGGAACAGCTGAGAGCTGATTCTGAGAATCAGTAGGGAGCAAGTGGTTAGAGACTTCATTCAGAACTGTGGAGGAGGTGTTCGGGATCAAGTGAGATGCTTTTCCACTGGCAATCCAAAGTGAGAAGCAGAGGTGGCTGAGCCTCAAAATCCTGGACAGAGGAAGAAGTCAAGAAGAGGGGGAGGATTTGAGCAGCGAGTAATGAGTGGGGAAAAATAAGAATTTAGGATGCAATGAAGTTTAGAGAATTTAGAGGGCTTTTAGCTAAGAATTTGGCAGAACTAAAGGAGCAGAAAATGAATTAGTAATGGAGGAAGTAACCCTGCTTATGGGATATCTGCCAGAATGATACTGCCGTGTGAGAACAAGAGTAAGGGAAACAGATGTTGAGAGCAAGCCAGGACTAGAGTTGGCAGGCCAGACATTATGATGGGATAGAAAGGCAAAGCAGTAAAACATGGAGAAGAATGAATTATGGAGAGAATTAATAAGGGGAAAGAAGTCAGGGATCAGAGGGCTGAGAGCAGAAGAGTGTCAGCGTTGTGGGTGAGTGGGAAAAGGACAAATGACAAGAAAATGGAAAGGAAAAGGTGGTAGCCAGGCTTGTTGGACATGAGTGACCCAAGTGATGACTGGAGAGAAAATTTAGTATACGAAGGTCAGGAAGAAGTGTTTTGCTGTAGAATAAAGTAGAAGCTTTTTTCTTTTTCTTTTTTCCTTTCATGTTTTTTAGCTTTTTTTTTATTTGAATGAGTGGCAAGTGAGAAGTTGAGTGAGAGAGGAAGGTAAGAAGTTACCTTACTGAGGGATTAGATAAGTTAGGGGTTTCTTGCATGTCCTCCTCATGGAGGAGGATGTACAAGACAATTACTGATTAGATGCAGCGTTCAAGTGAATAAACTCTTCCAGACTTGCACTGGTTACGTTGGAAGCAAAAGTTGAGTGCCTTCCCAAGACTGGGCTTTGAGAAGGCATCAACAGAGTCTAGAAGTTCAGGGCAGCTATGAAGTGGAAGGCGTCAAGCTGGGGAGAGGAAACTGAGGTAAGGAATATAGTGTGTGGGGGTTGATTGTCATCTTCAGTTGAGGCTCTGCTACAAAAAATAAGCACTGAACTTCAGATTATCAATGTGGAAATAAAAATTGCTAAAAATTACAGATGTTCAAGGAAATATCAGGAATAAGTTCTCTGCCAATATTTGTTAATAGCTTGCTCTCCGGACTAATAGCTGCTGAATGTTACTAGTGATTCCTCGTACACGTTCAGTGGCTGTAAAGGAACACTGGTTATTTAAATTTGCCATACTTATTCTTTCCAATAGTGTGGTTTTCAAACTGTTTCCATATAGAATGTTTATATATACCTAACACTGTGTTCAAATGCTCACTAGTCAAAGAATTTCTAACATGTTTACCCTGGAGATTTTGTGTCAGATTTTGTCTTCTACTATTTGGTTAGTGATTTCTGTGTTCAGTTTAATCACAGTAAAATTTGTAATTTGGCATGAGGTTTAAAGTTGATAAAGCATGTGCTCTTCGTCAGATGGATGGCATCAACTTCCTGACAGCTACTGTGTATCAGTGTATTTTGAAATGTTTCAAGGCAACAGAGACCTATAGCACCAGAGAAAAAAACGGAATCTCTGACCTTTCAAACTTACACTTACCACTCTTCACTATAGGCTGGACACCGCTGCATGAAGCTTGTAATGTTGGTTACTATGATGTTGCTAAAGTCCTGATAGCAGCGGGAGCCGACGTGAACACACAGGGCTTGGATGATGATACGCCGCTTCATGATTCTGCTAGTAGTGGGCATAGAAATGTGAGTGTGCTGGGAGAGTGGGAGGGGAATAAATAAGTGGATTGAAACACTAAGTCATTAGAACAAATCCAAACTGGCCTGATGGCTCTCATGGTTTTATAATTCTGCTTCTGCTATTTTGGGGGCATCTTGACGTTGTTCTGGTTTTCTTTGTTTCAATTTGCTTTTCATCCTACTTCTATTGCCAGATATTTTCTACCAGTATCTGTTTTCTTAAATATTTTAAAGTTTCACTTTTACTTTTTTAATAAATAAACATTTTAATGACTTTTTTTTAAGAGAGATTTTTCTACTGTGTAGAATTCTCAAAAGAAAAATTTCTCCAAACAGTATATGGTAGATTTAGGGAAATATTTTTTATTTCTGTGTGTATATGAATGTGAAATATGTGCTCTATATATATTAAAAAAATATTTAAAGCTATATATGCTACATTCATTTTTATATATTTGCACATGGACTTTGAAATAGAGCACAGATTTTTTTAAAAAAAAATATGAATAATGACTTATCAGAGAAGATAAATTGAGCACTGTAGGTATTTTACATTATTTTCTGTATTTGTTCTTGTTTTCCGCAAACTAGATGTGGAAATTACTCCACTCTCCCTTTATGTCTCTCATTTCATTACTATGTGTGTGATCTGTTGTATAAAGCAAAAAATAAAAAATACCCTCAATTCAAGTATACCTTCCAAACAAGGTGTTCAGTTTGAAAGTATCTTCTGGAAAGGCTAGAGAAATTAATTATGATAATCTGATTATGAAATTTTTATTAACTGTTTCTTAGGAGAATCTAAACAAAAACGTGTCTTTAGATCCAAACTGGCATAAAACTTTAGTAGAGTTTTGGAGAACAGGATCTCTTGCTTGTCCGGTCTCAGTATAGGTATCTGACCATCTCACTGACATTATGTATTGGAAAAATTCTGCTGAATTTCACCATTTTTACCATGTAGGACAAAAACAAACAAACAAACAAAAAAAACCCAAACCCACCCTGATACTGGATACTGTCCTGAAAATGCAGTGTCCTTGGTATCGTTGTAACTTTAACAATTTTTTGCCCTTGGTGCTAGAGAAACTGATGATTTTGCAGTATTGTATTCAGTTGGGGATGGGAGTAGTTTGTTCCTCCAATAACATACTTGGATCTCTGTCAGGGCTTTTCTGGAGTGTTGTAGAATCCAGCAGTATTGCTATTAGAAAAATGTGTCCTTTTCCTTAAGTGCTGTAAAATTTGGAGCAAGGTGAATTGAGTGCAGAGGAGTAGAGAGCCTGGTAGGTGAGGAACCAGATGAATTGTCTGAGGAAATGCTAGAATAGCAAGAACAAAAGGCCAGTGTTGCGTTTCTTTATGATGATGCTACATCTGTGTAACAGAGGACAGCTTTCTTTAGTCTTCCCTTTTACCTGTTTTAATGATTATTAATATCTGGATTTTGCATTCTAGTTGCTGAAGTCTTGCTTTGCAAATCTCAATTTCGTAGATAGGAGTTTAGGATTGCATATCACATCGTACACATTCCATGTGCAATAAAGATTTTTATGCTGGTCAAGTAACATGTTGTGGAAAACCTCAAAGTTCATTTATTTAATGCTGCAGATTGTGAAGCTCTTGCTTCGACATGGTGGAAATCCATTTCAAGCCAATAAGCATGGGGAGAGACCTGTTGATGTTGCTGAAACTGAGGAGCTGGAAATGCTACTGAAAAGGGAGGTGCCCATCTCTGATGATGAGGACAGTTGCTCAGGTAAAAGTAGCCATTCAGTTGCATACTTCAGGTGAATTGATGCACTTGAAGTTAAGTGGTTTTAATCTGTTGTATAGTGTTAGATATTAAGAGTTGCTGCAGGTAGCAATTGCTATTGCTAAGGTTGTTTTCTGCTTTTGGTTTTAGAGGTAGTTTTAAAATCTTTCAACTGAATTATCTGAAACATTTATTCTCATTTCTCTTTCTTCTCTCCCTCTTCCTCTCTCTCTAATAAGCCCTTCCCATTCTCCAAATCAGCCTTGCTTCAGCGTGGTGATTTTACCAGAGAAAGATACAGAGAAAAATATCTTACTATAGTACAAGGTGATTTCTGCGAGGTCTTCTTGGGGGAAAATGTCCAAGACATCCAGTGCAATCCATGCTATGCATTTGTATAGCAGAGACTGGTTGCAGTGAATCATAGCATAGCCTACTTCAGGCTGTCCATATCAGGTCCATAAAGATTCACAAGGGAATTTCTTTACACAGGCAGCTCTTTGTCTTTGAAGAATAAAAGCTCATCTACCATTGAAACATGACTAAATAGTTCAGGTTGAAAAACATTTTAGTTGTTGAAGAGCAGAAGAGTTGATGAATTCCTGGAGGAATGAGTAATGATAGCAAGATGTCCTTGAGAAAGATTCAGGTTATGCAGGAGTTATGCACAATAGATGAGGTTTGCAAAATTCAAAGTGCATTGCTTGTATTAGATTGGGATATAAATTCTAATTAATATTTTTATATACCTGCATGACAGAGGTAAAGTGTGGGGAGCACTTTGGCTTCATGACCTTTTGTTTTCTCTTAAAAAGCTTAATGCTAGTGAGAAGGTTTATTGCATGTTTTGAATGGATTTTTCTCTTTTCATTTGTATAGCAGTATGACTGCCGAACTGCACTATTTTGTCCTGAACTAGACTGTGAAGAATGTCCCATCAGTATTCAACTAATTTTTGGTTTTCTTACTCTACAGATTCTGAAGAAGCGCCATCTGTAAATCCTTCCAGTGTAGAGGGGAATGTTGATTCAGAAGCAGAAAAGGACTCTGTAGCCAATGACAGCAAACAAATGGTCCCTAGTAAGGCACCGCTTCCATCTGCTCTTGATGAGTATGAGTTTAAAGATGATGACGAAGATGAAATGAAAAAAATGATTGATGACAGACATATTCTTAGAAAAGACCTAAGGAAAGAGGATGAGACTGAAGTTGAAAAGAGCAGCTTATTTGTGAAACAAGAAAAAGTTGTCTTTTCAAAATCATTTAAAAGCAAAAAGCAGAAACCATCTAGAGTTCTGTATTCAAGTTCTGAAAGTTCAGATGAAGAAATACTTCAGGACAAGAAGATAGTCTCTCCTTGCTCTGTTTCGGAGACATCAAATTCTGACACAAGAGTGAAGAAAGAATATATGGTTACAAATGAACACAAGCAAAAAGGCAAAGTTAAAAGGAAAGTAAAAAATCAGAGCAAAAACAAAGAAAATCAAGAACTAAAGCAAGAAAAAGAAAACGCTAGGGTAACAAATATAGCTACTTCTGGGTTAGATTCTTTAGATAAAAGTAGAGAGGAAGAAACCTTTAAGAAGTCTTTCACCCCAAAAGAAGATTCTTCTTTACATCTGTTTCATATCAGTGCTGGCAAATCTCCAAAGCATCCCTGTGGATTAAGTGAGAAGCAGTCAGCACCATTAAAGCAAGAAAACACCAAAACTTGCTTATCACCAGGAGGTTCTGAAGTAACACTGCAATCCGAATTAATTCGGTATGATCACAACACTGATTCTGAATATCTAGTTGAAAGTTCTAGTGGCAAATCTTGCAAGCACAAAGAAAAAAGCAAGCATCATCAGAAAGATTTTCACTTAGAATTTGGTGAAAAATCTAGTCCTAAAATTAAAGAGGAAGATAATAGCTCAACATTTGAGAATTCAGAGTACACTCTGAGAAAGATCGACAAGGAAGGTAAAACACTTAAAAAGCATAAATTAAGGCACAAAGAAAGAGAAAAGGACAAACACAAAAAGGAACAGGATGGGGAAAAAGAAAAGCATAAACCTAAAGATAATGTTAAAGAGGTTCAAAGAAGTATTGAGTTTGACAGAGAATTTTGGAAAGAGAACTTTTTCAAAAGTGATGAAAATGAAGATATGTTGTTAAATATAGAACACGAATCTCTTTCTTCGGACAGAAAATCAAAGCTAGAAAAAGCAGTGGCAAAGGAAGATAAGTTAGTTAAGGAGAGACAGTTGCAGAAAGAGAGAAATGCTAAAGAAGAGAGAGAGAAAGAGAAGAGCAAAAAGGAAAATGAGAAGTTTTTCAAGGATGAAAAAATAAAAGATACGAAAGAAGAAAAAGAAATTCTGCTTGCAGATAAAGAAATCGAATTGTTTGGCTTTGGTGTTAAAGATGAGGCAGTCAGCATGCATTTAATGGAAAAAGAAACAGATACTGAAAAGCAGGAAAAGAATTTAAAGGAAAATAAAGAAAAGACTGAAAAGCGAACCTCAGCCAAAGAAAAAGATGTTGAAAAGATAGAAAGAAAAAATGGAGAAAAAGAGAAAAAGGCAAAACATGAATACAAGACAGAGAAAGAAAAAGCAGAAGTAAATGAAAATACAGAGAAAGTAAAGGAGAAGCCCAATTTCCAGCAAGCAGAAAGATGCCATAAGGAAAATGATAAAATAAAAAGCACAAGTAGTCTTAAAAAACTTGATGACAAAGAAAGAAATAAAGAAAAAAACGATAAGAAGCATGATAAAGAAAAGGCTGATAAAGACAGACATTGGGCTGAAAGCAAAGAAAAACACTGTACTGAAAGAAAAGTGAAACAGTCTGAAAAAGAATCTGAATATACTAAATCAGAAAAAAATAGAACTAAAGACAAAGAAAAGGAACTTGAAAAAAAAGAGAAATCCAAAGACAAGGAGATCTCAACAGTAGCAAACTCAAAACATATGCAAGAGGAAAGAAGAAGCGGTATTACAGACAGTAATAAAACAGTGCACGACAAACTGCCATCTTTGAAAGAAAAACCAAAAGATGATTTGTTGAAAACTCCAGATGGTAGAGAGAAAGATAAAAAAGATAAAGACATAGACAGGTACAAAGAGAGAGATAAGCACAAAGATAAACTGCATCAAAGTAGTTTACTTAAACTAAAACTCGAACATGAGAAACTTAAGCCTAAACCAGCTCCTGCAGCAAAGGATGCTCGACCTAAAGAAAAAAGATTAGTCAATGATGATTTAATGCAAACTAGTTTCGAAAGAATGCTTAGCCTTAAAGATCTGGAAATAGAGCAGTGGCATAGAAAACATAAAGAAAAAATAAAACAGAAAGAGAAGGAGCGCTTAAGAAACCGCACTTGTTTAGAACTTAACAAGATGAAAGAAAAACCAAAACACTCATTAGCTGAAGTAAAAAGCAAAGAACTAGTTCGTTCAAAAAGCTCAGAGTTGCCAGATGTTTGCATGAAGGAAAAACAGCAGAAAGATGCTACAAGTAATAGGTCACAATCAGTAGATACGAGAAGTGTCAATGTTATAAAGCCTTCCATGGTTTTAGATAATTTAAATAGATCCCCCAAATCAGAAAGTGAAAAGACAGGTCTGAACTCCCGATCGGTGTCCATGGTTTCAGTTGCAAGCTCTGAGGATTCTTGCCATACCACAGTGACTACTCCAAGGCCTGTAATTGAATATGATTCAGACTTTATTCTAGAAGGTTCTGATTCCCAAATGTCTTTTTCACAATCGCCATTTTTGGCAAGTGCCAAATCACCAGCCCTTCTTGAAAAAGAAACTGATGGTCTTGCTGAGTTGCCAGATCGTATTAAGCCACCTTTCACAAACAGGCTTCAACCAGCGTACGTTAGATCAGCATCTGTGGAAGATGTTAAACTAGTTTTAAATGAGTGCAGACCTTTTGTAGAGGTTCGAAGATGCAGCATGCCTGCTGCTGTTTCTGAACACAGCAAACAGCCTCGCATATCAGAAGAAAATAATCAGAATGCTCTGCCATCCATTCAGACTTACGCTAGCACTTCTCCTAAACCAGAACTACCATGTAGCATGCTTGAAAGGGATCTTCACAGTAGTATATCTGGTTTGCAGTCAAACTTTACACCATCTCTAATTGGAGCTGCTAACAACAAGCAGGCAACAATGGGTACAAGTACCATTAAAAATACTGCTCAGATGAGCCCTTCAGAAGGCTATAACATGCATTTAGAGCCGTGTAGTGGTGTGACTCAGCAAACTAAACCATGGGATGTGCCTTTTGACAGACTTAATTCATTAAACAGTGAGTTTAACAGCTCAGGTTATGGTGTATCAGAGCAAGATACTAACAGTGTTATAGCAATGCATCATTCTGAAAACAGGACATTAAGAGAGCAACAAGTATCTGAATCTTTGCCTCAGCATGCTGAAATCAAGGGAAATTCCACCTCACAAGAATCTGTATCTGTTTTGCCTTTACAGTCGCCTTGTTCTTTACCTATCCAGCCACTCCCAGATGTATCTAAACCCATTTCTTTACCAGGCATTAGCAGTCAAGATTCATTATTTGTACAACAGCAAAATCTTGTTCAAACTACAACTTCTACTTTGGATACAGATGCTACTAGTACCAGAGAGATGGAAAATGCTTTCTTCCCATCAAGCATTAAGAAGGCAGATTCACCCATTGCTGTATGCTCTGAGAGCTCCGCAAAGGATATTTCACAGAGCTCTGAACGGGTGCATGATTTATGTGTTGTACCGTTAGAAAAAGATATTCCTGAAAGTGATAGCAGTTCACAGTTAAATGTAAATTTGTACACGTTCAATAAACTTGTTTGTAAGAATGTTCACAGTGAAGTGGATAGTAACACAGCAGATGCTTCAGACATTAGAAATGAAAAAGGCCAACAAGAAAAGCTGGTTTCGGTGCATGTTGACAGTAAAGCTGATGCTGATGTTTGTGAACTGAATTCAGGAATGTCAAAGGGAATTACGAATGAATCAGCTAATAAAAAACTCTGCGCTGCAGACAGAGAAAATGGGTTGGCAGATGATCCACCACAGTACTCATCTTTATCTAATTTGGAAAACAATTCACAACAGATTGCACAGGAAGAGATGCATAAATACAGCCAAATAGTTAAACTAGAAGAAGAAATTGCTGAGGATCAGAAGGTGGAACAGCAAGAAGTACCTCAAAGAATCACGAGGAACAGAGCAAATATACTTGCTAACCAGGGTAAGCAGAATCCTATTGGCTGCATGCAGACATCAGAAAAAGAGTCTGAATCGTCAGTGTCTATGAAAGCAAGGATTAGATTAACTGAAGAGGATGATGCTCAGGTACATCATCCACGTAAAAGAAAGGTGTCACGTGTGCCTCAGCCTGTGCAAGTGAACCCTTCTTTACTGCAAGCTAAGGAGAAGACACAGCAGTCTCTGGCAGCTATTGTTGATTCTTTGAAACTTGAAGAGATTCAGCCATACAGTTCTGACAGAGCTAACCCGTATTTTGAATACTTGCACATAAGAAAAAAAATAGAAGAGAAGCGTAAATTACTGTGCAGTGTTATTCCTCAGGCACCTCAATATTATGATGAATACGTCACCTTCAATGGCTCATACTTACTGGATGGCAATCCCTTGAGCAAGATATGCATCCCAACTGTAAGTAACATGGTCTTTAAATATACAGTACAATGAAAGGCATGTTTTGGTTTTATTTTTGTAACTTTTATGTTCTTCCTAACTTGCTTCTGAATACTCGTGCTGGAAATAGTAAGTTGACCTATGTCAAATTAATACTGACCAGTAATGTCATATTGAAAAGCCCCATTCAGTGGATGTAACGACTGTGAAACCACTGTTTATAAGACAAACCATCATGTATGACACCTGTAAAAGGCACACAAATACTGTATTTCAAAGTATTTACTACTGTAAAGCCTACCCTTTCAAAAGTGAAGTCGGTTGTTGAGAGCTTCTCTGAATTTCTGCTGGGAATAATTTGGTTAAAACTAATTATTCAAAGTTTTTTCATTTGGAGGGGGGGTGGATGTGCAGTGGTTCAAAATACTAAGTCTGTCACCAAAAGTTTTAAGTAGGAGAGTGCCTGCTATGTATCTCAGTTTCTCCTTAATACTCTCAAGAGCAGCAGAAGTAATCTGCTGTGTCCCAGTTTTTGTAATCCATCAATTCAAAGGGTTCTAGATTTCATTTAATAACGTGAAGTTCTTTTCCTTTTCACTGAAGAACGTCCATAGTTCATGGACGCTTGTTTAGTTCTAAGTTCTTCAGAGTTCTGACATTGGCATATTCCTGATGACAGCTGTGAAGGAGGTCTGTGCAGTGCAGAATATAATTTGCTCAAGTGCAGTTAATATTACTACTTGCTGTGGAGGTGCCCCTCCAGGTGTCTCACAGTAACATGGCCACTGCTGGTCTCTGTTTTGATGTCAGTGTAATCACAGTAGCACCTGAATTGTAATTCCTTTCTTTGCCCCTCAGCACACCTGATTTTGTGCTTATTGTGTTCTGTGTGCGGGGAGAGGAGAGACCCAAAATATTGTGCGTTGAGGGCTTTCTGCTAGCCACCTTGAAGTACTTTTATTCCTGGGAGTAGAAGGTGGTTTTATATTTTTCCAGCTATTATCCACTTAAATTGCTTTAGTTCTGAGGTAAAACATATTAAGTTAAACCTGTTTGAATGGTTTAAGTTAACACACGTAATAGCTGGAATAGGCTGAGACCACATATTTGATTTCCTAAAGCAGTTGTTTGGCTGCCATATAGTAGCTAGTCAATTTCGGAATTCAGTAGTATTTGACTGTATGCCTGTTACTTAAGATGTGTCAAGTTAAGGAAGAGTCTGAGTTTAGGAGGAATGGGGAGAATATCTTAATTCTTGAATGGCAAAAATGCCTACTAAACTGAACGGTTTATGTGTATGAAATGTCATATGCACAAGCCAAGTATCCTGTCTTCAGCCTCTGTATTTCTGAATGGACTGGTTATGTGTTGACTCATTTAAGATAACTTGCCCCTACTTGAGATACTGCCTTAACTCCTTCCACTAGAGTTTGAAGATTCTTTTGATTAAGAAAGGAACACAAATTTAATATATAAAAATAAATTTAAAAATTCATGTTTACTTCATTCCATTTACTTCATAATTGCAATATAAGCTGCTGCTTCTCACTTTTGCACTATGCCCTCTGTCATTCCAAGAGAATTAATACGTTTATCCTCTAATGTTAAGTGAGTTCTCTCTTGTTTGATGGTGACCACAGTTCTTTGAAATTAGTTAATCAATTATAGTCTTAGGAGAGATGTGGGTAAGATGACTCTTACTTGGTCTGCAAGTTCACTTGCAGAGGATGTACTATAGTATGTATAGTAAGCTTTGCTACAATGTAGCAGGTTGTCAGCCTTACTGAGAAAACTTCTGGACCGGGTAGCTGTTGCAGCTTCTATAATATATATCACCAGAAGCAAAGAGATTTTTATTTTTTATAGCAGCTACTAGTCAAGTACATACTGTTTCCAAGCTACTACTTACTGATCTGGCATCACACTTCAGTGCTTAATTTGAGATAAGCAGAAAGTGTAGAAGCACAGCATATATTTTTGCCGAGCCTGTCTTCTACCTGGGCAGTAGAATTGGTTTCCCTGTCATAAATGGCAATGTATGTAGGCACTATAAGAAAGGGTTATCGACTTGGTGCTAAAGCATTGCCTCGTGCTTCCTTCCTGTCTCTCTTGCTGTGTATAATAAGGATGCTGCAGTTTGTGAGAATATGGATACTTGGGTGGTGCAAATTCTTGGGTAACTTGCATTCAGTAAATATCAGAGATGAATGCATACTCCCCATTCTCATGGCTTTTAATTACTTGTTGAAAAAAAAACAAACGAACCCAAACCTCTCAAAATGTGAATATGTGCTTGAAGGATTACAGTTATTTATTTTTACCTCATTTGGATTCGAGTTGCTTCTCTATATGTGCATGTTCTGGTGATAACGATTTTTGTAAACTGTTACTTGTTTTGTATATGCTTTCATGGTACTGTTAATCTTCTACAGTTGTAGAATGACGAGGTGAAGCTTTTTATTCCATGCTGGTAGAATCATAGAATCGTTAAGGTTGGAAGGGACCTTTAAGATCATCAAGTCCAACCATTAACTTAACCTGACAAAAACCACTTCTAAACCATATCCCCAAGTACCACGTCTACCCTTTTTTTTAAACACCTCCAGGGATGGCGAATCTACCACCTCCCTGGGCAGCCTATTCCAGTGTTGGATAACCCTTTCAGGGAAAAAACTTTTCCTAATATCCAACCTAAACCTTGCCTGGCATAACTTGAACCCATTTCCTCTTGTCCTATCATTTGTCACTAGGGAGAAGAGGTCAGTCCCCATCTCTCTACAACCTCCTTTCAGGTACTTGTAGAGAGTGATAAGGTCTCCCCTCAGCCTCCTCTTCTCCAGGCTAAACAGCCCCAGTTCCCTCAGTCATTCCTCATAAGACTTGTCCCCCAGACCCCTCACCAGTTCTGTTTGTTGCCCTTCTCTGGACACGCTCCAGCACCTCAATGTCTTTCTTGTAGTGAGGGGCCCAGAACTGAACACAGTACTCGAGGTGGGGTCTCACCAGTGCCGAGTACAGGGGGATGATCACTTCCCGAGTCCTGCTCACCACACTATTCCTGATACAGGCCAGGATGCCATTGGCCTTCTTGGCCACCTGGGCACATTGCTGGCTCATATTCAG
>VZSZ01005651.1:51990-65343 GCA_013398815.1 Ibidorhyncha struthersii
TTTGCCAACCTCCAGTCAGCTGGGACCTCCCCGGTCAGCCGGGACTGCTCATAAATGATGTGAAGTGGCCTGGTGAGCACTTCCACCGGCTCCCTCAGTACCCTCGGGTGGATCCCATCTGGCCCCATAGATTTGTGTACCTCCAGGTGCTGAAGCAGGTCCCTCACCATTTCCCCTCGGATTACAGAGGCTTCATTCTGCTCCCCATCCCTGTCTTCTAGCTCAGGGGTCTGGGTACTCAAGGTACAACTGGTCCTACTGCTGAAGACTGAGGCAAAGACAGCATTAAGCCACCTCCGCCTTATCCTCATCCCTGGTCACTATGTTACCGGCCCCATCTACTAGAGTAGGAGCAAAAGGGAAGGAAAATAAATGCTGAGAAGCTAAAAAAATTATTAGGGAACTGGTGTTTATCTTAATTAGGAGTAAAAGTGTAAGAAAACAGCATGAGTTGTAATCTAAAGAGGGAGATAAAATTTTAAGCATTTTAGTTTTGTCTGAAAAAATAATCTACAGTGCAACTAAGTGCTTTATTACTGTCACTTGTGTAAATACAAATTTTGATAAATTTTCTCATGTTTCTTTCCATTTAAAAAATAACTAGTAGTTCAGATTTAACTTCTTTGCAGAGCTTGCTTATGTATACAATTTAATAATTTTAGTTTGGGACTTGTGACCATTCAAAGTCACATTCATAATAGTGCCCATTACAAATACCATGAAAAAGAGTATTGCTAAACCAGAGATCATTTCAGGCTCAGAAATAAATGTTTGTTTTATACATTGCACACGTTGTCCTACAATGTGAAAATAAGGCCTCTGCCTATAGGGTCTCTCTACAATTGTGGAATATTAATAACATGTACATGTTGTTTTGCATATAATGTGTAAGTTAATAAGCAACTGTAAAATGATCTCTCTGTTGAGATTCGTTTTTTAAAAATTTTTCCTTAGGTGTTTCTTTAACGATTCTTTGTTAACCTGACTTTTGCCTCATTGATTTACACAGGCTATGTGAAAGTAGGTACTCTTGAATTATTCTTGTATTTTAGGTATCATTGTGTGAAGGGCTATGTGAAGACAATATATTTAGCTCTCACACTCTGGGAATCAGAATAGTTTGTGTAACATACTGTTCTCTGCATTGGAATTTTAATGATGCACTATAGTTTATCTGATGAACTTCAAACATCCTGTAGGTGGGAACCAGGAGATCGTGTGCTTAAGTTTGATTTCCACAGCCTTGTTTATATACTGTAATTTATGACCCATATCACCTAAGGCTGAAAAGATAGTCACGTATGAATTGTGGCTTCCCTCTCACCAATGCAAATACAAAACGTAAGATAGGAGACATCAGGTCAGTTCAAAACAGGAGGAAACAAATCTGAATCTTCTAACAGAGTAAATTTTAATTGTATTTAGCTACGTTGCCTTTCAGATTGCTCCATCAGTACGTTCTGTGGGGTTCAGTCATCTTTATCTGTACTCCTTCCTGAGAAGAGACAGCAAGATGATTCATTTCCAGCTTGCGATGGCTATCTAGCAGACATGTTTCTAATAAAAAGGATTCTGTCCAGTCTTGCTGGCATTGCTGTAGAAACTGAAGTGGCAAAAGCTTATGTTAGTGGTGCTAGCAGAAACTTGCTTCCTAAATGCGTGGAATATTATAGCAATAGAGCGGGGCAGTCAGTTTGGGTGGCATGGGTGAGGGGAGATAGATAGTTGAAAATAACTGCAGAAATTTTGTGTATGTGTGAATCTGAGTTAGCTTAGTTGTGTTTGTTTTTTTTTTTTTTTTTTTTTTTTTTNTTTTTTTGTAATGGGCACAAATGAGGATTGAAGGTTTATAGAGTGAAAAGTTTGTGTTCTTGTTGTAGTTGTTATGAAGGATGCAAGGCATGGAAGAAACTTCCTTAATTGATTTTCTTGTGTTGGAGATGGTGAGGGTATGTCTGTTCAGATGGCTGCCTTCTAGCGAAGTGGAGCAAAGATGTGAAAGGCTTGAGTCCTGCCTAGCCTTTCTGGGCAGTTTGTCAGGACGGAATTAGAGAATGCTTGAGAAGGCAGGGCTCCGTAGTTTCCCTCTTTTTTGTGTGGAGTCTGGGCCCTTAAACTAGTTTGCTAACTTATTTTGGTTATACAAGAAACTGAGGTCACCTTTTCCCTGTGGCGTTCGGTTTCATGCTGTGTCCTTGCAAGTCTAACATATGTGTTCATATTTTCCCTACGCGCATTTTGTGGTCTCTTTAGTAACAGTCTCTTTGACTAGAAGATCCGAGAGGCTCCTCTGGCTGTTCTTGCCTTGAAACCTTTAACTTCGGTTTCATTTGAGACCAGAAAGTTTTATTTCCTTTGTCCCAATCCAGTGCTGGTTCACAAGTTGGGGTTTCCAGCAGGTGCTGTGAGATGACTCCGATCCTGTTTGCGGACTGTAAGGATCCGAGGCTCTTTCATCCCCTGTTTCTGAGGAGAGAGTAAAAAAAATAATAATTTAGTAAAATGATGTAAACAAAGTCAGTTCCGTATTTAGTTTTGTTTCGGAAGAGGGTATAGGGCTGATGGGAGTGAAGTGTTTACAAATTTCCACAGAGGCAGTAGTGATCTCCGGGCTCACAAAAGCCGCGCGGGCAGCCTTTCCCGCGGCTACCGCTCGGTGCTGGCGCACAACGGCTCTGAGGGCGTTCGGGGGTCCCGCCGCGGTTGGAAGGCCGCCGTGACCGCCGCGGAGAGGCCCTCGTCCCGCCCGGGGGGTGCTCCCGGCCCGGCTGCGCCCTCGGCCCGCACCTTCCCTCGCATTCCCGCCGGCGGGGGGCGCGCCCGCCCTCCCCCGCGCAGCGCTGGGGCGCCGCCTGCTGGCCGGGAGGCGCCCGTCCCGCCGGGGCCAGCGGCGGGTGAGAGTTCGTGTGTGCCTAACTGTCGGTTCAGGTGTTGGTTAGAAAACGTGTATGTGGCTGGTCGGCAAATGCGGTAACCTAATAAAGCAGTTCTGGGGTCTGAAGAAGACTTAATAAAAGCTGCGGTGTAGTAGCAGCTGCACAGAGGCAGAGTTCTCTCATACATTCAAATAAAAGTCCACGCAAGTTCGCTGTCAAGATAACTAAGTCCTTTCCAGTTATTTCCTATGGTGTTGATTCTTATTTCTGTTGCAAAATTAAGTGGTCTATAAATTTAAAGGAAAAACACTTTATAATACTTGAAATTGTTCAGGTAATATAGATGCTAACCTTATTTCTGGATAACTTAGCTGCATAAACTCCAAGAATATCTATAGACAGATTGTTTATCTTGCTTCTTACACTGTGTGCTTCTCTGTTAACAAAAGCACTAAGATTTTTTGAGAGATCTCTTTGGTGTTAGTAAAATTAATTAAATAAAAGCTTGGTGTTTCTGCAAGCATCTTGTCTTATTTTATTGAATGACTGTGACGGCACTGTTGTACTGTGCCCTGAATGCAAAGATTCCAGGCAAAACTAGACTGCAGCATATCTCAGGCTGGACTTAAACAGGCTGAAATCCATTATGATTGAGACAGATTATGCCAGTAGGTGTTTGGGTCTGGGTTTTTTTTATTGTGTGTGTTTGTTTTTAATGCTGAGGACTTATACAAAATGTCATATGCCATAAACATCACTCGCTGGTTTGGGAGCCAAACCATTTTCATTGAGAGAAGTGAAGTGTATCTTGTTTAGTAATTTGAAACATGAAGGAGTTGAATGTCATTTTATACCAAATAATAACTTAAGGAATGCACCACAATTTGTTATTCAACATATTCTTTAATTCCAAAGATATTGGCTAACCTCCAGTTGGGGGAAAAAATTGTCCTGAAATAACTTTCAAAGATAATAATTGAATAACTTTTTGGTAGATAAATCACTTTGTTACTGGCGTGTATAGGTGCATGATTGATACTAGTATGCAATGTGTCTGTATTTTCATAATAGATATATTATTTCTTGACAGTTGTGTGATCCATATTATCGAATAGAATTATTTGTGTCTAATGTGTTTGTGTTAAGTACAAGGTAGAGTATAATACCTGTAGGTATGTATTTCAGCTGTGCTTTCTGAGTATCGGTGATAGTAAGAAGTATTTAATTTAGTTTTAGTGAGTCTTTCCAAAGCAATACCAACGCTCTTACATCTAGCAGTTGTTTAAAAACCGTGCTGAACTGTCAGACAGAACTTGCATAGAGAAAAGTAAACTTCGGGTGGAGCCTTAAAACTCCCAAGATGTTTGTTAATTGCCAAGAAATATCTGAGTTCTGCAGTTGCCATGAGGGCTCCAGGTACCTTTTCAGTGTTTTGTCATACAGCTCAGTCAGGACAGTTATACCGGTTGTTTACTATAATTGACTAAAAATGCAAAATGCTTAGTGTATAGCCAATCAATAACAGTGTTGATAGTTCACTCAAGTCTGTTTGATTTTTTTTTTAAATTATTATTTTTTTTTTTTAGGCATAAGCTTTTAAAAAAAACTTACTTTAATAACTCACAGGAGGAAACACTTTTCCAAGCCACTGCGTGGGGCTCTAGCGTACTTCTTGTGCTTACCTGTGTTCTGCATGATAGTAAGTTTAGGAATGTGGTTGGCTATCTTTTGTGCCATATAAAATGCCAGTGATGCTGTATAGATATATTGAGTGACTTATTTTTTTCAGCAACATTTTTCTTTTTCTCATTTTCCTCTTGTATTTGGCTGGGTGGTTTTTAACTTCTCAGAATGAAGAAGCTTTAAGGAGTTCCTAAAATTCAAAGCAAATTGTATTTTTACTATCTTCTAATGTATAGCCCTTTTAAAGAACAGCTATGGCATGCTGACAATGCCTGGTTAAAAGCACTAAACAGTTTGAAATGCCATTTCAGCTGGGTTTATTAACTTTATAGTAAAGAATCCTTAAAACATTTTACTGTAAATGGATTGAAGTCATATAATGAATGGAATGTACAGAACTGTTGTATTTTCCCTAAAAAGTACCTTGCTTATGTTTTGGGTTTGTTTTTTTTTTTTTTAAATAAATGCTCAACTCATCCAGGCAATATTAAACATATGTTAAATACGTATTCACTATACTATTTATAAAACTTTTTCCACAGATTACACCACCTCCCTCACTGTCGGACCCACTTAAGGAACTATTTAAACAACAGGAGGTTGTAAGGATGAAACTACGTTTACAGCACAGTATTGAAAGGGTAAGACTAAAGTAATTTATTTTTTTATTTCCCATTTTAAGCTTTAGGGATTTTTCTTTTTCAATGGATAGACTGTATTTTTCTGAATTTAACCGTGCTTTAGAAGAATCCGCCTTCTACCCAAGTTTATGAATTGGAGAAACTTGTAAATACAAAAAAATGGTTTGGACAACTGTTAATAGAATACTTAAGTCAGTATGACAGCAGCTTTTTCCTGTTAATTGCTCTAAGATGTGGCCCACATTTTTCCCAGGGGCAGTGGGGAGTGGGAAGAAAGCTGCAGACTCTAGTTTTGAAAGCTAATAATGGTTGTAGACTTCAGAAACAAATTGACTGAGTTTAAAGAATTGAAGCAAGAGTAAATTCTGTATTGGTAGAAGGCACATGTGGCTCTAAGATGAAAACACTATTTGCAATAATCTGCTTGCAAAAACTGCCTAAAATTATATTAGAACTACATCTGTAGGCTTCACTGAATTTGAACACAGAAATTAAGAAAATATTCCTGGTTTAAGTGTATTCTTTATTTTTAGGATGGCCAAAAGTTTTTCCTTGGCAGCCTAGATTTAGATGTCTTGTCAGTGTTGTGAGCCAGATTGCTTGTGGACACAGGCAGGGCCCCTTTCTCACATAGAATGTATCTTAAGGGTTTCCACACAGTTATACAAGCAACTGGCTCATTAAAGCCCGATGTGGTAGTTTTTTGACTAAGTTGATTTCAATGTGGCTTAACAAACCAGTTGAGGGAGGGGTTTTACTTGAATTTGGTATTTCAGTGTAAAGCTAGATATAAAATAACAAGCACAGAGAATATAAATGTGGTTCAAGTTCTGACTGAAAAGAAGTTAGTTGTAACCAAAGGAAAGATGCTGCCTTTTCTGTTTTCCAAGCTTTTTATAGTCCACTTTCTTTTCTTTTGATAAAAATTAGAGCCACTATGTTGCAGAGCAGTAAACATACGCATACGTTCTTTTACGTCTTGTAAAATTCTGCATATTTTTAGTTTTTTTTTGCTCAAACAGACTGTTCTTTGAATCAAATCCACTTTATACCACTGTAAGTCAAGTTTGGCCAAGTGAGCTACATTTTCTTGTCTCAGTTCAGGAAAGAATCTTTGTCCAGCTATGGTTTTATGGAGTTTCTGCATGTTGTTTAAAGAAAAAAAGGAAATTAGAAAATATTTAAATTATCCTGCAAATTATATTTCTGCTTCAGTTTGCTTGGCCGTTGTGCTTGGCACGACAAGCATGTGACAAAAATCAATACAGTTGAGACTCACAATCCTATATCCCAACTTGTATGCTCCTCATACCTTTCATCTTTCACCTTCTTTATTAACTAGAACTTGCCTCAGTAGCACAAAGTGGAAAATCTGGGCATGATATTCAGCCAGCAGTTGGGGGGGGCGGGGGAGGGGGAAGATGGTGTTTTCAGTTCTGACGTTCAGGGAACACTCTGCATCATTAGCGATTCTATGATTAAATTGAAATTTTGGATTTGATTAGGTGAACAACCGCTCCTCCCTCCACCAGCCTGTTTCTCACACTGTTCAAGTGTGTAAGCCCTGAAAAGAAACGTTTAAATGAATAGACGTTTTTATGAATCAAACTGAAATGCTTAATTTACCAAATGTATATTTATATGTTAATCTTATTCAATTAGGAAAAGCTTATTGTTTCTAACGAACAAGAAGTTCTACGTGTTCATTATCGAGCAGCAAGAACGCTAGCTAATCAAACACTACCATTCAGTGCCTGCACTGTTCTGCTGGATGCCGAGGTTTATAATGTGCCTCTGGATGCTCAGGTAAAGAGATGTATTTGAGAATTTCAGTAAAGAGGTCTTTCTAGTCTGACTCAAAAGGAGTGGTTGGAGAGAATTCTGTTCCTGTGCTGAAATTATCATTGATTTGTCTGGAATTAAGATTTTGCACATTGCAGACTGCTACTTTGATTTTGCCTCATTTGGGTGTACAATAACAAGAGGATATGGGTATATGTATGCTGTTTTTCTCTTTTGTACCATGTCTGGTTTTCTTTCACCAGAAATGATAAGGAGGATAAAATGAGTACATTACCCTGCTGTTTTTTATGAAAAGAAATTTCAATCAGAATGTATTTTAGAAGCTTACAAATACAGCTTAAACAACAACAAAAAAATATCAGACTATAAGATCACTTTTTGTCACTAGTCCAGAGAATCAGAATGCAGTAGTGTGTGAAGTGATGGATCGGTTTGTGAAATTTGGAAATGTTTTGTGGAGATTTCATAATACTTTTCTCCTCTCTGTAAGGCAGTCATTAGAACTGTTCCATAAAAAACAGATGACCAACAGTGAAATGTTGAACGCTACCAGATGAAATTATTTTTTTCAAAATCACCTCAAGCTCCATATTATTTACATGCACCATGTTATTTACATGTTCAAAGTTGGTATTTAGTTCCCAATTAAAACTTAAAATGGCAGTATACTTCATAACCTGCATACCTGTTATGGACTACCTCTCAGAGGTTTGCTGCAGCTGTACCTCTAAGAGAGTACAATTTCATGGTGTCGGTATTTTGTGAACAGGTCTGCTAACTAATAAAAATGGAAACAGTGTTCAGAACCTGTTTCACACCTTCCTCAGTGACTGTGAGGAGCATGTAATGCAAGGAAGAAATTTGATGTTGCACATATAATAAAACTGTGGATGCATTGGATGTTTGGCATTTTAAAATGAAACACCTACATTTCCGACATATGCGGAATTCTACTTTAGTCCTAGAGCCCCCTGTAGAATTATTACAGCTTCCAACATTTACTCAGTTTGTTACTACGTTTTTTTTTCCCCCCATCTATTAAGACCTAGAGCTATGCACAATGAGGCAATTCAGCAGGAGACAGCAGTTTTATGGAGACCACATTGTTCTCCCATCTTAAGCTTTATACCGACAAATTTTTAAATCATCATTTCCTTAGTAATCTAACTGTTATGGCAAAACCGAGATTATTTTTTTTTCTTCTTAACAGTCCAAATATCATCATTATTAGGTCTGAAGTTCAAAGTGTCCATTGCTTTTTTCTGCCTCAGTTAAGAGGCCCTGAGCTTTTTAGAAATTTGAGATACATCCGAGTTATGCACATAACTGCATTTTTTTAGTTAACATTTTACAACTAATTTTAAATAAGCTGATTCTATATTTGAATTCTGTGAAACAAAAGGAATCTTTATTGGGAGATAAATTGTTGTTGTTTCCCCCCTCAAAGTATTGCAGCTTTTTTGACAGTCTATATAATAACAATAGCAGTACTAAAATTCCTCTCCTTCCCCCTCACTACCTCAACAGCTCTGTGTTTCAGTCTGTGGTAATTTTTCTTAGAAAATTATAATACTGCACATCATAATGTTCAGCAAAGTTTTAAATATATTTTTAATTATAATTAAAACCAATGTTTTAAACTACCAACTTGATGCTTTGATTTAAATTTGCTTCATGGGAAGAATGTAGATGCATAAGAAACCGTTCGCTACTAGTGCATTCTGCCACTTCCCTGTTACCCTACTAGCAACTCTTAATTTTGTTTTACAATGAAGAAACATTTCTGATTAAGTTTTTCTTGTATTTGAGCAGATAGCTGGGAAAGATTTGTAAGCAGAGATCTGGTTTATTTTGCAGGAAAATGAGCACCTCAGAACTTTTTATGGGATTTCTGAGTCTTTGGAGGCTTGCCTTTACGGCTGCACATGTTGGGCAGACCTTGAGAACCGTACTTTGCAGTCATGTGGGCCAAACCAAAGATCGGGGAGGAAAAGGGCCCAATTTCTGGTGAACAGACTGTTAGCTGGTCACAGCTCAACTAAATGCCTACAGTTCAGGGTTACAAGATCAGTGTTGTTGAGGGCTCTTTCTAGAACCAACCTGTTCAGCTGTTTTCTAGAGACTTCAGTTTTTGCAGGTGTTATTCCTGTTCTTGCCCATTGCTACAGTGTACAAATTCCTACAGTGTCTTTTTTTTTTTCTTCTAAAAAAGTAACAACAGCTTGTTCTATTTAGTGATTATTATTTAAATATTAAATTGGCATAGTTTAGGACTATCTGTAGAGTATCTAGTTTCTCACGATGGGCAGATGTGACATTCCAGATTCTTATTAAAAACTTAAAAATAAATAAAAAAATTCATTGAGCAGGACATTAAGATGTGTCTGCTCACTTTTTTTTTTAATCTCCTTTTGGGGATTTTGATGGTAAAAATGGTTTTTATTATTGCTTTTGAATACTTGTGTAGCCGGTTAAGTCAGGCTGCTTAAGTTTTCCTTTATTAATGTTTTTACTTTTCCTGAGGGAATGTTAATTTCATTTGTTACTGAATTTTAAAGACAACAAAGAGAAAGCAATTTTGTGAAAGGATCTGCCTTGTACGGATTAAGACTTTAAGGCATAAATCTTTAAGCCTCCTACTCTAAATTTCAAAAATAGAGTACAGTAAATAGCTTGAGGGAATCTGAAAATACCCCTTTTTAGTGAGCACCTGGCTCACAGTGAAAGTGGTGGTCAACATACATGCTCATATATACCTTGATACTTTGTCTCAAAGTTTATTTTTCCATCTGAAGCATTGTTTATGGAGGTCCCACAAAGTAGGTTTTATGTTTTAAAGTATGTTTAAGACTGAATCATCAAATAACTTAGAGTTTGAATAATATTTTTTTTCAGGCTGATGACAGCAAAACATCAGTGAGGGATCGATTTAATGCAAGACAGTTTATGTCGTGGTTACAGGATGTTGATGATAAGTTTGACAAATTAAAGGTACGCTTCTTTGTCTTTCCACTTTAAAAAAACCCAAAACTAATGTCACTACGAAGATGAGATAGTAGATTTGTGTGCAATATCACAGGCTTTTGGAGGGGTTTTAAGGGCAACATAAAGAAGGGTCTAGCAGTATAAAAACTAACCTTTGTTGCTATATAGCTTAGTGGAGTAATCTGCAAATTTCTTAATGCATAGTGGGGAAAGCACGTATTACTACCAGAGAGGGTCGTAGATATTTTTCCTATTTTCAAACCTGTTGCAATAGTTTTTCAAATATTGAAATAACTTCTTTCTCAATTTTCAAACAGACGTGCCTTTTGATGAGGCAGCAGCATGAAGCGGCGGCTTTAAATGCGGTACAGAGACTGGAGTGGCAGCTTAAACTACAAGAACTTGATCCTGCTACCTACAAGTCTATCAGCATTTATGAAATTCAGGAGTTTTATGTTCCTCTTGTTGATGTTAATGATGACTTTGAATTGACACCAATATGACAACTAGCATCTTCTGGCTCACCTTTTCCCTTGGACCAACTAGAAACTGAGACGCAGTGATACACAAAGGTATTTTTCTTTTAAGACAGAGCACTTAATTCTGTGGAATACTACCTTTGTAATTCAGGTGTTCCTTCAGAGAAGCGTGGCACAGGCTTTTGTTCAGACACAGAAGATGAATGCTAATTTTAGAGTCGGTTTTCCAGTAAATGCCATTATCTGTATTTTAGAATTGCCTATAGCTTTAGAGCTTATTCCTGAAAAAAATGACGAAACATGGTGAGTTGACAGCGCTGGAAGCTGTTAATAACTAAAACAGCCACCAAAAACAAATGATACTTAAAATCTGCTATAAAGCTTTGTACTATTAAACTTCAGTAACAGTTGAACTCCCACAGAAAAATGATGAAAATGCCTGTGGAAGAAAATGTAAGAGTTGGAGGAAAATAGTCTATTAATCTTATTATATTTTGTAAATTAGTGTACAGTTTTCTTTTTGGAAAAAAAAGATGTAATATTGTCTTCATTTTTAAATAATTTATTTTATACATATTGTGCAAATGTAAATAGTCTTGTAATTAATGTTCAAACCTGTATAAAATAGATATTTTAACTGTAAAATTGTTTTTGTCTAATGTTTTATTGGACCAAAGTTGTAGTTTTTATTAAGTGTAGTGTGTTCCTGGTTGGCAGTTCTTTTTTGTACGGCATGTGTTTGATTTAGCTGCTTGTTCCATCACCATAACTGTAAAAGAATTGAAACTGAACTGTATTGCATGCTTCACAGAACTCTTAACTCCTTTACTTCAATAACTGATACCTAAACCATTGTAATATTTACAAAATCATATTTCATATTAGTCTGCTGTTATAATGCCATACCTATGACTTACTATACTGAAAATATTTTTGTGTAAAACAAAAAAAAAACTTTTGCTCTTATACGGTGGTCTCGTAATAGAGCCTATTTTTTCCAACAAAATGCCTTTGAATGAAAATTCTTAAATTGTATATTGTCTATTTTAATATTAATCTATGGAACAATATGTAAATAGTTGTAAATATAATGTTTAATAAATTTTATTGGTCATGTTATTAGTTGGAATTTCTTAATATCGTACCACTTGCTATATCAAATCTTAGCATTCCTGAAAATATGTAAGGAGCCTCAATGAAACTAAAAAAAAAAATTCCCATCTTGTGAAATTTAACACTTTTATTCTTGGTACTGTTAATGAACAGACAGTTAATTATTTATTAGTAGGAGGTTACAGTTATTCATGGAAAAAGATTTGTTACCCTCTAGTGCATAAATTATTCAAGAATGCTTGGGATCTGATGTCTGGGAAATTCTGAGAGGAATGGGGCTTAGGCAAGAGTCCTGCTTACCCAGAAAAGAGATTTTAAGGTACTTGGTTTGAACTGATTTTTAATTGCTAGGTGAACTACTACAGAGTACTTACTCCTTCTGCTTGTGTGAACGCCAAGGGCACATTCCTTGTGATGAAAAGCAAACGGGCATTGAAGGAGGGACTGTATGGACAGCAGGCTCCTTCCCGCATGCACATCACTGCTAGTTCCAATCAAGAATAAAGTAATAGTAACTCAAGCATAGTAAGACCAATTAATATGTAGTTCTGCCCTGTAACTTTTTTTTCCCCACTTTTAATCTGTTAGGTACCTGTGGAAGGAGAAGTTGTTCCTGCTTTTACATAGGAATATCTTCCTGACATCAGTGAGAATTGAAGATGTACTGATATTCTTCTGAAAATAAAATATTCTCCTGAAAGTAGCTGTTAAATTTTAAAATAATACAGAAACCTGAATTATCTGCTTAAAAAGACAAGGAAAAAATGGATAAAGCTGCAAGGTGTTTACAACTAGTAAGTGGGTGTGAGTTCACTTCCATCAGATACTTTGAGTAATAAAAAGTAACGTACCTATCTGGAAGTGGGAGAACCTAATACAGACTTTTTGAAGTACAGAGTATGAATAATTAAAGAGTATTTCATAAAGAACAGACAAGGTAAACTGGGTTGCAGGAGTGTTGGCAGTGTTAGGCATGAAGCGGGTGACAGAAATACTTGGGATGGAGGAGACAACAGGACAGATTTGTAGCTGGAAGTTGGTGCGGTTGTACAGTGGTACCTCGGTGGGTGCTTGGAGAGAGGGAGGGCATCGGAGTGTACCGGGGCAATCCCTGTCACACGAAGAGGGAGCAGGAACAGCCCCACGGGTCTGGCAGGGCTGGGAGGAGGGTGGGGGTTCCAAGGGTCTTTTCCCTAAAACACATGGGGAGTTCATCCTCTGGAAGTATCAGCAGAAATATTTTTGTGATTAATAATATTTTGGCAGTATCCTATCTTATAAGGAGATGTGAAGGCATGTTTCTTAAGTTTAGCCTCTGTTTTCTTTACAAGGAGAGATGATTTCCTATTATCGGAGTCTGTGAAACAGATTTTTGTTTTTTCAGTTGCAACTTAGTAAAAATTTAGTTGCTCAAAGAAAGGGGACTGTCTAAATGTTTCAGTCCCTCGGACAATGATCTCCTGGCTTCTCCCGTTTGAATCCAGGGTTTGTTCCAATCGTGTATTTTTTTATTTTTTTTTTTAATAATTTTTCCCAAGTTTACTCCGTGGGATGATACCTAGTGTGCTAAAGACACCCTGCTCTGGATTTCTCTCAACAAAGTGGTGTGAGTTGGGAGGGGAGGAGGGATGAGAGTAAATACAGTAATGACGTGTTGGGGCGATGGCCATATTTCCCTGGCGAGGGTGTAGCTGTCTCCTGGGAAGCCCGAGGTGCGCTCTGGGTTGCTGGGTACCTACCCACGTTCTTCCTGGGCTTTTCTTCTAGCGACCA
>VZSZ01005653.1:0-21945 GCA_013398815.1 Ibidorhyncha struthersii
GTTGGACTAGATGATCTCCAGAGGTCCCTTCCAAACCTGACAATTCTGTGATTCTGTGATTAACTGTAAAGAAAACCAAAGAATCTTGTTTTATCAGGGAAGAACTTTAATTTTCACTTCCAAAACCTCCAGCATGGGTGCCTCAGACTCCAGTGGTCCCACAAGAGGACAGAATTATTGAGACAGAGATTGCCAAATGACAAGTTTTGCATGGGAGACATTAAGTGGATATTAAGGTGGTCTGAGATATTTTCATTTAGAGCAAGTATAATTTTTATAGAATTTCATCACTGGTGACAACAGATATATATATTTTCCCAAAGCCTGAACACCCTCTAGAGATCAAAGCAAAGTATGCAAAGAAAATACAAGAAAGTCAGCTTCATTAGCTAATAAAGATCTTGAAATATCTCTTAGAAACTCACGTTTGTGGGTATATGCCAATGGCAGGGATTACCCTTCACTGCAAGATAAAAGGAAAGCTGAGTTAAAGATGCATAAATGTATTATGATGTATCTATGTTTACATGAACTTGATTCAATAACCATATATTCACCACCTGCTGCAATATTATCGCGATACATTACAGAACCAGCGTATCAGTTTTCCTAGTAATATAATACCTGCATTGCTGGCTGGCTAGCTTTTATATTCTTACCTTTGATCAGCAAGATATGGTATCATTGTTGCAAAGAAACCCAAGTATCCCCTGTTTTTGAAACTGGATCTTATGCTATGTAGCTCATCTAATCTGCAACTAAGGCTCAAATACTCCCAGATGCTCAGTTACATAAGGTAGGAGTGAGTCTGCCTGAATCTTGCGTCCCAAGATATTTGTGTTTCCTGTATGATACAGAATCACAGAATCTCCTAGATTGGAAAAGACCTGTAAGATCGTCTAGTCCAATCATCAACCTAACACTGACAAGCCCACCACTAAACCATGTCCCTGAGCACTATCTGTACGCAATGACCCTTAAATACCTCCAGGGATGGGGACTCCACCGCTGCCCTGGGTAATGCATTCCAATGCCTGATGATCCTTTCAGTAAAGAAACTCTTCCTAATATCCAGTCTAAACTTTCCTTGGCGCAACCTGAAGCCAGTTCTTCTTGTTCTATCACCTGTTACTTGACAGAACAGGTCGACTCCCACCACTCTGCAACCTCCTTTCAGATAGCTGTAGAGTGATAAGGTCTCCCCTGAGCCTCCTTTATCCAGGCTAAACAACCCCAGTTCCCTCAGCTGTTCCTCATAAGACATGCTCCAGACCCCTCACCAGTTTCATTGCTCTTCTTTGCACATGCTCCAGCACCTCAATGTCCTTCCTGTGGTGAGGGGCCCAAAACTGAACACAGTACTCAAGATGCGCCCTCACCAGTGCTGAGTACAGGGGTAAAATCACCTCCCTGGTCCTACTGGCTACACTGTTCCTGATACAGGCCAGGATGCTGTTTGCCTTCTTGGCCACCTGGGCACACTGCTGGCTCATGTTCAGCCGACTATCAGTCAACCCCCCAGACCCCTCTCTGCTGAGCAGCTTTCCAGCCACTCCTCCCCAAGCCTGTAGTGTTGGTGGGGGTTGTTGTGGAAATACCTGGAAGTGTATCCATGTTCCCCTTGCATATCATCTGGGTCACTCCTCTGATGAACCCAGTTCTCCCAGGTTCTCTCTAGAGAAGTTAGTAGGCCTAGGGCTTTGAAGGTCTCTTTAACCATCTGGCTTATAAGGTATTTACTGAATCAATGTATTTAAACATGAAACCTATCAGAGGTGCTTCTGCTCTGGCTTCCTTCCAGCCTTTTTTTTGAATCCTATCATATTCATGGGGGTTTCAAATATGAAAATCAAATCTCAAGAGAGCTTGGTAATAATGTCATATTGGCTGGGGCTGGCTTTTATTCTGATTGATAGTCCAAGAAAACTATTTTTCATATAATCCATGAATAAAAGATCCTTTTTAGAAATCACTAATATTTATGGCTTTTTATCTCAGGCATTAGATGCAAGATTTACCTGTGATATCAGAATGCCAGCGAATCAGTATGGAAATAAGACTGCTGTGGTGTTTCCATACTCTATCTGGTCACTTCTTGTTTAAGAAGAAATAGAAACATCACATGTGACAATCTGACTGCTTTGGCAGACACTCTCTGAAACTACTGAAACTCTGAAAGGGCATGAAAACTGTCAAAGCATTGTTTGTGTTTACTCCTAAACTAGAAATGACTTAAAATACAGTTTCATCTTTAGAACCAGTTATCTAGTTGGCAGCTTAGAAAGTTCTTTGGAAATTGGTATATTTATTAAGATCAGATCCTTTTGAATCTCTGCATTTCTGCCATATGAGTCAAGATTTAGATGGCCCATATTTACTGCTATCTTTGAGACACAGCATAGAGAGCTTTAATATCTTGCTGTTGGTTTTTCATCAAACCACAAAGCACTATGGCTCTTGGCCTTCTTTCTGATGTTATTTAGCTTGTAGGGTTGCCTTGTGTTCACCTAGCTGATCTTTTCAGAACCCTCCTTCCATCAGAGTAAATGGAAGTAACCTTTTCTATAATTGGCTTTTCTTGGAAAAGAGAGTCCCATTTCTCAGTGGATAATAAATGATGTTAATCTTCTGATTCCTCCCATAATACATAGCACCCTCTTTTAAGACAAGTAAAAAATAATAATTCAGGAAAAATAATTAGGAATGAAATTGCTTCTGAGCTTTTCTGTTTCCATGAAAACCTCTCTCACCCTTTGTTTTCTATTGGACATATCTAATCTAATCATCAGCTGTCAGTTAGTAATTGAATACCCTTGAGTTTGCACTGTTAGAGAGCAAATGATACATGTCTGTTGCTGTTATTTTTGGCTTCAGAAAGAGATGGCGTATATGTAATTGCTCTAGGTGGTTTGACATTCAAACTCACTTTGCTTGCCAGCTATATATATATGTTCATATGTGTGTATATATACAGACACATTAATATATTGAAATCAATTATCTCAGAGCATACTGCAATATTTTCTGTTCTGTTAAGACAGCCATTTGTCTTTTGAATAACTCATTTATATCATAAAGCCAAAAACTCTGAAGTCTGATGATGCCTGAAGGTTGCTTTTTCATTCCTTTGTTTGTCCTCTTGATGCTTCATTGCTTATGATCATTCAAAGCTTTGATGTTGAAACCCTTATTAAGCTTGCAACATTGTTGAAGCCCTCAAAACATTTCACTACTCATTTCCAATTGTCTCCGTAATCAAGTTCCTGTTCTCTTATTATGACATCCATAATTTACTTCATCTCTCTCTTTTCCTCTTCTCATAACTCTTTGGATGATCATAATATTTAGGAACACAGAACTCAAAAGGACTTTCCTGTCCACAAGTATAGTTTCCACCCCTGCAGGTGACAAGATCAGATGACCACTGTCTGTGTTTCCCTCCTCCTTCCCCTTTTCAATAAACCTCGTGGTAGAAATCTGTCCTCCTCTACAGTATATCCAGGTCCCTTATCACAGCTACCTTCAAAAAAACCAGGCATGTAAAAAACATCTATGTAAACATATATACACATACACACATGCAAGGAAGCATAAGAAGAAAATATAGTGTACCTCTCAACATGCATTGCATCACACTGACAAACAGCTGTAGATTTCTCCTGACATTTACGTTTCCATGTGGGTTCAGACATAAAGTCTAACAACGTTGCTGAAGCTTGAAGAGGTTAGAGATTTCAAGTTTTCTGGGAGCAAATAAACCCCCAGATTTCATGACTGGCAAGCAGGGCAGAAACAAGTGTCTGCTGGCTTGGGGACCAGCAGGAGGAGTAGGTTTCCAGCTCCCAATTTCCTCACACTTTTGGCTGCTCTCCTACCGTGCTGCCAGTCACATTTTGCCCTTTTACTTGTAGAATTTCAAAAGATACTTCTAAGTGCTAAATACATAACAATGTAGAACAAAACCTCTGCAAGTCTCTCAACCTGTATGAAAGAAAATCCCTGATCCAGAAAAGCTGCAGACGTTTGTGGGGTCAAGACTGTTCTCTCAGATTTTTTCTTTTTTTGAGTTCTTTTGTATCAAGATTGTCTGAGTTCAGTGTCTGATATAGGAAGGCAGATGGAAACTTGTAGACTTTAATACTGCATCATGAATTAAATTTCGCTGAAATGACTAATGCAGGATTAAGTAATTAAGGGCCAGCAGTGAAACAGGATGCTTCCTCAGAACTGTGTTAAGACTTTACTTTTGTATATGATGATTTTTATATATATTATAGAGTGCATTGGGAAACCGTTAAAATAAATTGTGTTATCATGACTTGAAGAACAGAGCACCTACTCAGAGTGGTCTTGATTTGAATATGCCATCAGCACTAGTATTGTTTCCACAGGTTGTGATAGACTGCAGAGGTCTGTGAGGTTTCATTGTTTTACAGTCATTGACATGGAAAAATTTAGCAGGTCATGATTAAAGGAATGGCACAATGATTCCCACCACCTCACACAGCAATTTAGCGGGGAGTCAGATTTGGGCAGAGTTGAAGCAGTCAGAACCATCCTCCACATCCTGGAGGTATAAAGACACTCCTTCTGCCATTTTTACATTCCCTGGGTACCTGCTGCCGGTCCTTGACCCTTGCCCAGAATTGCACCTCAGAACTGAATTCCTCTAGGGGGTGGTAGTCCTCTGACTTCCCAGAAGACCTAAGTGGATTTAACACACGTGCTGAAAAAATATACGGCACAGGTGTAAGATCACATAACACAGTGGCAGTTATCCCTTTATTTTAAAGGTCAACCCCCCAGCTTTTTCTTTAGTACCATAGTAACTAGAGTGGTTGAAGAAAGGGCAGAGGAAAAGGCAAAAGGAAGTGGGAGAAGAGTGTTTAGGGGTTAAACATCAATACAAAAAAGAAAATATTTGGGCTTTGGGCTTCGCTCTCAGGACCATTTATAAATTTTGTATTAAATACTTTCTCTTCCTTTCTCTTTCCTTTGTCTTTCTCTGTCCCAGTTAAGCTTGAGTTCCTTTACAAAATGGAAAGACTTCAGCAGGAGAGTTTAAATATCTGGGAATGTTTGTCCACCATCTCAATCACCAAATAAATTACAACTTGGTGGTTAAACAGCTCCTTTGGCACACTGTGGAGGTACTGGATAAAAAGTGGAAAGAGCATCTCACATCCCATCTCCTGGAATTTTGGCAACGTGGTAATCATGCTTTGAAATAAACAGGTGATCTCAATTTATTCTTAGACATAAGAACATCGGAGACTCTTTTCAGTGTTGGACTTGAAGTATTCCACCCCAAGAAGAAGGAAAGGTCTTTCTGGAACACCAAGCAAAAGCTAAAATCCACAGAAGTTTAAGGTTTGAGAAAACAGTAGCTGTGAGGTTATTTCTACTAGTTAGCTCCAGGCACAGATGCACTCAGCATATTGGTGGTTTTGAGGTCCTTCTCTCTCTCTCAGCATTTTGTGTTTAATCCAGACATTTAAATCAAGTGCACTGGATTTCTTGCTGAAACAACTAAATGTTATAGGGATGAGAGGACATTCTTCCTGGCATCTATTTCTTTGCACTAAAAAGCATCGTAGCACTCATTGACCTAACAACCTTAGCCACAGAGCTAATATGCTTCCATGTACAAACTTTGCAAACCAAAGTTTATGCTGTTATAGCTCCTACCTTAAAAGGACAAAAATTAACATGGTGACAAAAAGACAGTCTAGATTTGCAAATTTAAGCATTTCAGTGATAGCATGACAATATGTGTGCAATATTTGCCCAACGGTATATCAGAAAGAAGTGTCCCTCTGCATGGTACATATGGCTAGGTAGGACACCAGAGGCACAATGCTGAGTGGGAAAGAAGAAACTAGCCAGATGAAAGCATAAAGTTGGCTGTGGAAGAAAACCTCTGTGATACAAGAATACTTTGTTTCATCTAATTAGTCTAATCACTGTACTGTAATGACTAGCAATCTGGATGTCCTGTTTCCAAACACTAACCCTTAATGTTTAAATTCTCTAAGCTGCTACACAAAAACGTAGACACAAAGAGTTGCAGATACAGAAAAACAAATAGCTTGGCAGATTATTCAAAGGCAATTAAAGAATAAATTGTTTAATAGAGTCCTGAATCTGTTCACTGACAGGTACCAAATTTTAGGCACTTAGGGAACAAGTCGGATTAGACATGGCTTCACTCATGAGCAATGTTTTCATCTGCTGCTGCTGCTCACATTTTATATAATATCCTGGTGACTTTAAGCAGCAGTGAGTTAAACAGATCACTGTTTTCTGTGGCCTGGAACTTAGGCACAAATGTTCCATCTACACCATGTGTTCATAAATCCCTCCTTTATTGGATATCTTCCCTGCAGAGGTAGGTGATTTTGTATCTTATCAGTATGTTTTCATGCAATTTTACTTTAACACCAACACAGTAAACCTGTCCCCCGAAAATCAGAATCTAGTCACTTCATAATTTTTTGAAAGATGTGATCCCACATGCTTTATTTTTTCCTCACTAAGTTTAGGATTTAATTTTTTGTTTATCCTCAGCACAAGAAGAGCATGTTGGAACAGGTCCAAAAGAGGGCCACAAAGATGATCAGAGGGCTGGGCCACCTCACCTATGAGGACAGGTTGAGAGAGGTGGGGTTGTTCAGGAGAAGAGAAGGCTCCAGGGAGACCTTACAGCAGCTTTCCCGTATCTGAAGGGGGACTACAAGAAAGCTGGAGAGGGTCTTTTGTGAGGGCATGTAGTGATAGAACAAGGGGTAATGGCTTCAAACCAGAAGAGGGTTTTAGATTAGTTATCAGGAAGAAATTTTTCACTGTGAGGGTGGTAAGGCACTGGAACATGTTGAAGTTGAGAAGTTGTAGATACCCCATCCCTGGAGGTGTCTAAGGTCAGGCTGGATGGGGCTTTGAGCAACCTGGTCTAGTGGGAGGTGTCCCTGCCCATGGCAGGGCGGTTGGAACTAGATGATCTTCAAGGTCCCTTCCAACCTAGACCATTCTATTCTATTCCATTCTATTCTATTCTATTCTATTCTATTCTATTCTATTCTATTCTATTCTATTCTATTCTATTCTATTCTATTCTATTCTATTCCATTCCATTCCATTCCATTCTATTCTATTCTATTCTATTCTATTCTATTCCATTCCATTCTATGCCTTCAGGATTTGGAAAAAATACTTGTTATTACTTGATGTAGTTCTATGTTTGTAGTCTAAGATATGATGAGTTGTTTGAACAGCTGTTGCAATAAGAAAGAAAAAGGAAATCATAGAGCAGGGAATTTGCTATAGTTCCAGAGAACCGAAGAGTAATTGTCTTATAGTACATAGAATTTGGTAAGGAGATACTTCAACTCTGCTTTCAGTTATGACTTTGCACAGCAAAACTCAGCAGTGATAGAATTTTTCACCTTTTTTTTTTTAAACAGTCAGGGTATGCTCCTTTTCTATAATTTTCCAAAATGTGTATTTTATTCCCAGATGAGCATACCTTAGTGTTGAAAGACAAGAGATAAAATTGCCCTCAAGATTTTATTTTCATCCACAGAGGCATAAGGGAGTATCAGATCTAGCCCTTTAATGCCCAGATCTTTCTTCCACATAATGGAAGTGGCATATGAGAGTAACTAGATGAAGCCCATTCACAGCTTTATTAGGAAAGAAGACTTACAGTAAGACAAGCCTTGTTACCTGTATTGAAGACTTAAGCTTATATTGCCTGTATTGTTGAACATCAGACTGAGCAGCTGCATATGAATCTGCAAAATACTTCTTACAGGAAGGTTCTGTATACTTCATGGAATAGATGCATTGTATTAAAGCCATCAAATTTAGTGTTTCCTAAATATTCACTCTCCGGTGGTGACAGCTTTAACTTACAACAATGCTAAAAGTCTTTCCTCATACTATGGAAGCATGAATTACAAATACATATTATGTTCCTTGATCTCATCTAAAACTGTAATTAACAGTACTAACTTACATACAAATAAAAAACATAACTCTGTTTTAAGAAAAAAAACCAACAACCTGAACTGAACTTCAGTTGCAGCTCTGCAATAAATTTCATGTATTGATTCAAAAGATCATAATACATATTTGTACTGAAAGTTTAAAATTATACCACTGACCATTGTGGTGCTTTTCCTTAGGGTTGGACTACAGCAGAAGACAAATACAGCTGCTGAGGACTGGAGTGACTGATGTATAACAGAAGTTATACGAGGTGGAAGGCCTAAATAAAAAAATCTAGGACAGAGTCTGTCCTTGACCCTGATGGTTTTGACCATCCTCACCTGAATCAGCATTTGCTCAACGATCTCCAGTTGTGTGACACCTTTTGATTCTGGCTGAATCTTTCAAAAATCCTTCTATATTGAGGAGTTGATTGAGAAAGCTTAAGTTAAGCAGTGCAAAGATTTAGTACACCAATGAAATAAGTTATAAACTGATATCAGAATTGTCTGACGCATTCATCGACTTGAACACTATGTAAAAGTTCTGTTCGTTCCCACAATTGTTCAGTTTTTCCAAATCATGCTGTCTAAACCACAGTAATAATTTATTTGGAAGAACTCTGAGACAAACATTATTTAAATCACTTGATCCGTTTACTAAGTTGCTGAAAAATCAACAAGAGCATTGTTTGATATATCATTTTTTTTGGTAGCATGAGTTGAGTTAGGGAATTTTTATAGAAGTCTGAATACATAAGGACATTGAGAAATAAATTCTACAGTAGAAGGAGCAAAAACAATAAGGAATGCAGTCTGTATGAATAATTATTTTTCTGGTGACTTGGCTGAAAGAAAAATCTGATCAGATAAGCCAGAATCACTTTTTTTCCCCTTAAAATAAAAAAAAAAAGGGTAAAAATTAAAAACTGGAATATGTCTTTAGGTGATTCTAAACCCAAACAGTTCAATTTCATTTCAGGTAACTTGGGCAAAGCAAAGAAATGGAAATGAAGAGATAGACTTAGCAACACTCACAGAACCAGAGAGGAGAAGAAACGGCCCCTAACTTTTTACTCAGGGACAGTCATCTACAGCACACATAGCTCAAGTTTAATTTTCTCCTCTGCCTCAGGGGATATAACTTTCTAAGCAGTGTGCTTCAGCTGCTAAAGAACTTGCTGAGCTGAGTAGGCTACTCTCCATCTTTTACTTACAGGCTGGTCAATTTGGTCTAAAATATTTACAAGTTATTTTGATCAGCGACTGGAAGCTAAGTGTTCTGTCTTGCTATCTCTTCACTTAAATCCCTTGAGTGGCATCCCACACAGCTCTTCTGATTCTCTTTCTCTCTCTAACTGAATTAATCTTTAATTATTCCATGCAAGGTGGAACAGTTCAAGAATAAGGAATGAATTGGCCATGGCTTCATAGCTCAGTCACTAGTATGTGAGAATTTGATTCAAATGTCTGTCAGCTCTAAGCAGAGAAGGGCTTAGGCTCGGGGGCAGTCAGTTTTTTATGAGAGTCTTCTAGAGCTGGCTTAGGGGGTATTCAAAGGAGGAGAGACTCCCTTAGTCTCTCCTCTTGGATGCCCTATAACATGAGAGAGTCAGGTTCATATTCCTTTTGGCAGAAGAAAAATAGGAAGTAGGATTTCCCATAGGTATTCAAAGGATTCAACAGTCAGAGAGAGTGGGGGTTCCTACACACTTCACGTTGATCACAGAAATGCAATCTTGAAAAAGGCAAACTATATAAATAGTGAGCACGCAAATAGACTGAGGAGACCAGGCTAAACATCTCATATTTTTCAAGGAATAGCCTGTTTGCTATAGAGACTCAAAATAATATAGCTTATTTCACTCTATATTTTCCTCAATATTTAGCATTCTGCTCTTGTTCTAATTTTTTTTTTCTCAAGGCCAATATTTTATTTGTATAAACATCTGAGATATGACCATTTCACACAGAGAAATCTCAACTGGGTAATTTGAAAGTGAAATGGCTCATCAAAGACACCATATGAGATAGTAACTCCCAACCAAGTGATATGGAGTCATAGGGAAACTTCTATAAATGTCAGAAGACTTTTGAATGAGATCATATTCATTTTAGGGTAAGGAAATTAATGAAAGTGACTACATTTAAAAGTGGTTTTGTGATCAATATTTATTAAGTGCCCTATAGTATGGACAGCTTCAATATTGTATGTAATATAAATATACACAGATTCTCACAGAAGTTTACAGTTTATTTAATTCAAAATATGCCGGTAGAGCTCAATAAATCAAGAAAAAAAGGCATATATCAGCAAAGTGACAAAGGCAGAAAATAGACTCTCAACATTACATAATTACAGAGCCTTCATTCAGAAAAAGGTGGATGTCTTGCATGGTTGTATACACTGTCCCTAATGCTGGGTAACACTATACTTTTTACAAAACTGTTTCATGAAAACTGATATTAGCATCTATTAATCTGAACCTGTTCAGCTGGGCTTTATTCCCTACAGACTTGCCCCAGAACAAAAGTAATTGCCTTAACTTCATGGAAAGTTGCAATAGCAGCTTGATACGTATTCTAGCCCCTGTTGTTTATTTCCATCTGTTCTCACAGTGAATCAATATTTAATTTTCAATTAACTAAATTAACACATTAAAAACCTGTATATTTTTCATCAGGAAGACTGAAGAAAACCCCAAACCCTCCTCCCACAAACTAAAAAAGGACTGGCAAATGCTTTATCAGAAAATACTATTCCCATTAAAAGAAAAATTTAAAACAGGATACTAGCAAATTACAATGTTTCCAGTTTGTTAGAGGTGGACTACAGTTGCAAAATAATTTCATACTGGATTCTTGATTTGGCATTTTTTTCCCAAAGGGTTTGCAACTGTCGTGTCCTTTAAAGCATATTAACAAGACAGATTTTATAAAGCTGTCCAGAGAAAGAAGTATCAACAGAGTGCAGATGAATTTTTCTCTCTGGCATGCAAAATTTTATGATTTATGTGAAATAAGCAGGACAAAGACCATTTCCAACATGGAGATATATATCTGTGTTTACATATTTCTGTATTTTTGCTTTTATATTCCTTTACATACCTGGAAACAAACATATCAGGCTCAATGAAAGGCCAATCAGTCTAAACCACAGTTTTTCTATTTAAAACAAACCCGCATTATTTACAATAATATAAAATAATATCAGTTTAAGGAAATGACAGCTGTAGAAGCTGGGGCTTGTCTCTCTCTTTCATTATGAGTAAGCCAAAAAGAATGTCTGTGGTACATTCGTTCATACACGCCTCTGAATAATTGAGTGAATTTTCCTTTGACTCTTGGTGACACTATATTAAGTCCACCAAATAGTGCCTCCATCTCTAAGGCAACTTGTCCCGATTTTCTGAAAATTTAGGACAGGAAGATAGACTATAAACAGCTGAGTCTAAGTTGAAATGTCATTTTGTCACACACAGCTTAAAAGACCCTGTTTAAAGAAATTGCACGACAGGAAAGCAAGCTCTCTAGGCCAGCAATAAACCAGAAAACTGCTGTTTCTACATATACTTAATATATCACATCTTTCATGGGATACTGTAAGCACAGGGATTTGGTTTTGTTTGTGGGTGAGTTCGCTGGGGAGTGTGGAGCTCAGCTTGTCAGATCTCTAACACCAATAAAATAGCTTGCTCTAAGTTAGGGATTTCAGGATGAAATGACTCAGCTCCTTTGAAAAATAGAAGAAAAAAAAGAAATGAAAGGACAGTATCTCTCTCCCCTAGGCTTTCAGCAAACATCCCTGAGAAACTCTCTGTTGTCAAAAATAAGGCCTTGAGCACAATAAACTCTCCCTTTCCTTCATTTGTAACTTCGGCTTTCACTGCCAGGAACAGTACCTTTCTCTCCCTTCCAAGGCAATCACAAGGGCAGATTAATTATTCTAGCTCCGGGCTTCAGATTTTTAACATTCAATAGCGCAGCATAATTAATGCAGGTGGTATTTACACATCATTAGATTTTATAAAGGTTTTACCTCTCTCCTCAAGCTACCAGCCAGCTTATTTGTATGAATGATATCCCTTGCTCCCTGGCTTCAGTTCTGAGTATCCTAATTCTGTTTAGCCTTGTAAAACCACTCTCTGAAGAGCACATACTGTCATTTATTAACACTCACCTTCAGTCTTTCTCCCTCGCCTGGAGCTTAACTTTGAGATCTCATGCAGGGCTCAGTGGTCTCCTCTCACCTTCCCTCCTTGTCTTTCCATACTCCGCCCCCACACATATTTTCCAGAGAAACTTTGAGTCACAGGATCTGCAGGGATCTCAAGAGATCCCTTGGTCCGTGTCCTCCCCTCTAGTTCAGCAACATCCAAACAGCCCCAGGTAGGTGCTTTTGTCAGACATTGAACCATCAGAGCCAAAATGGGTAAGGCTGCAAGCATCCAGGACAGAAAAACAGTAAAGTCAGTAAAGCTGAAGTCTTTCAGTAAAGACAATATAAGCTGAAGAAAGCGCACATAGCCGTGTTCTGTGCTTAAACAGGGTCTATAGAAACAAAGTGAGTATCCTCATCTTTTTGCTAGGATTTGTTGCAAGTATCTTCAATGGTGGTAGGAACTAGTGGTAGAAAATAGATCCAAATATGCCCAAATTCCCCGCAGGGGCTGGAAACACTGGTGAATCACAGAATCAATGGTTTAGGTTGGAAGAGACCTTAAAGATCACCTAGCTCCAACCCCCCTGCCATGGGCAGGGAGAGACTGTGTCCCAGATGATGCTTAGAGGGAACAGATCCTTTCCCGTGAGGTTTGGCCTTCTGATGGACAGGTTGTTTTTCCAGCACACCACAACTATTCTTTCACCCCCCTTGATACATCACGTTTTTTCTGTTTTCTGCTGAAGGCCTTCACCATCAAGGCCCTTTACAGGTATCTCCACCTTGCCTATGAAGCCTCCACTCGTTGCTGAAATGTCAGCTCTCACTTCCAGTCAGCCTGAGAAGTCAGCTTCTCTCTACCATTTGTTAAATTGGGAGAAAAAAAGAACTCTGATCCTTTTATCCAAACTCATACTTCAGATTAACTTCTCGTAACAACTGCAAAGGTGTTTAATATCTTCTTTTACCACAGTGACTGTAAGCTTGACAATATTTAAACTACAGATATCTTGGTACAGATACTGCCCTTGACTTTGAGAACAAAGCTTGTATCATGAGGGTTTTTTTTAACTCCTCTTTCTTATTGCCCAGTTCATCTACTGCCCTGGCCTTACACATACGTAGAAAAATGTTGAAGGTAGTGTTATGCCTTTTTGTTCTACAATGCCCAGGCACAAAAAAAGTCATGATCCGTGACTACTTCTGGTTTATTGAGTTCCCATAAAGTCTAGAGAAGAATCTAGCTATAAATCTATCTATTTATATCTATCTACATATCTGTTAATATACATCTATTCACATATCTAACTAGTTTATGTTAATATTAAGCTTAATACTTACAATTAACAGGAAAGACATGCAAGGTGGTAGGGCTTTCAAATTCCACAGGAAACCTGAATCTGAGCTGAGGTCATTTAATCAGTAAGATCAGGATTAATACTGAAGAAAAATTCAGATGGGTCATTTTCTTAGTACCTCAATTAAAGCAATGAAAATACAAGTTAAAAAGGAAAATTAAAGCCTCATTTTGATTTATTTGATAACTTTAAGTCTCTATTCTGACCATTAACATTAGAGGATGGAAAATTTTACAGTAAATTTCTACTCTCTAATTTCTTCTATTTAGCATATGACTGATTAACTGAAAACTTTTAAACCTACACTTCATGACATTTCCAGTGCTTTTACAGTGCTGCTTGCAAGGGTTCCAAAATACCCCAAAGCATCTACTGCACTGGGCAGGTTTTCCAGTCAAATGAAACAGCTCCTGGGAAATATTGATAGATTGGAGGGGTATTCTTCAGTGGAAAGCTAGCCTACCAAAGGAAACCTACTCTGCTTAGTAAAACAAGGACATAAAGCTCTTCAAGAAAATGACATAATATCTTCTTGGTTTTTGGCTCACAAGATCAGAAATAGAGAAATTATTACAGCTTGTTCAATATTTTCTTCTAACCTTAAGTAAGAGTCAAAAGAAAAAGAACATTGTGACTGACCTGTGCCTTTAAAAAAAGTTATATAAGCTGATAAATTGATGCACACATCTGCCCTTAAGGCAGAAAAAAGAATCATGTCCTAGAAGATACCATGATGTCACAGTTTCTCTCAGTCAATGACCTGAAAGGGTAATTGATCCCGGAAGTGCAGCCTCGCACTGAGCAATGACTGCGACAGAAAACGGATCTATATACCTTGTTCCTTTTCAGATATCAGTACACATGTTGCACACTATATATTTTGTTTAAAATATTCTGAGAACAGGAAGCTGAAAGGAAGACTGTGCATTTATACGTAGGTCCTAGCCTCTGAGTCACACCATACAGCCTTTTGGACTGAAATGACACAGCTTGCAAAGATACGTTGTGAAGGAGCTGGGTTGGATTTTTTTCCCAAAGACTTCATTTAATCTGTCTCAGACAGTGATTGCCAACCCTTTCCCTGTATGAAAGAGCTATTCTGTCCCAGCCTATTATTTTGTGCTTTAATAAAACATAGCATGGGAGATTGAAAGCCTTTGGGTTCTTTTGATAATCTCACTAACAAGAGATTTGGAGGCGTTTCCACCTCATATCTCTGGTTAATTTAAAGTCTTCCACACAGATACATTTAAAAAAAAAGACAAGACTTTAGAAAGTACCTCATGTGTAAAATATTTATTAGTTACATAGGGCCATGCTGTACAATCAATGTGAAGAAGAAATCCCTACTGAAGTCACTGAAAAGTTCAGCCTAAAAAAAAAAAGAAATTAAAAAAAAGATCAATCTTATGTGATTGGTTTAAAATATTAATGTGTAACAACTAAAGTTTTCTTTTAAGCTAAAAATATCTTTGATTCTTAGATGAAGGAGGAGAAAAAAATACCAATGGAAATTAAGTATTGATTTAACAAAAACAGCCAGTTAATCCTTTATATACCACTTTTTATTCATAGATCCACCATCATTTTACAAGCAAAGTAATTAGCACTAAGCATGGTTTTACAGGCAAAACTCTCCTGCTGAACCCTGTAAGGAAGGCTCAAGCCTCCATCAAACCCAGCTCTCCATCCAGAGCCCAACCTCGCAGCCAGACATGTGCACTGTTGACAGGGACCGCAGAGCAGCCTATTTATCTGTCTCTCCTGGGTACCACTGAGCATTGGCACAAATCAACCTTATTTGCAGTTTATCCTACTGAGCCAGGCACTGGCATAGCTGAAGTACTGGCATCTTTTGTGACACGCTTTGTTACAGGGTTGGAGACAGCCAGCTGAGGCTGGTGACTTCTTAAATCACCCCATCAAAATTCAGTAAAAGTCATTTGCCTGAGCCCTGAAACACTGAAGTGAAATGTTTTGGCCAGCATCCCATTACAGATCATTTGAGGAGCTGTGAAGAAAATTATGGTCTCCTCACTCTCAAACTTACATTCTGCAGCATAAAATATCCTTTATAAACTCAATGCTTCTTTCATTAGACTCAGCTGAGAAAATCCACACACCCCAGCCTCCATCAATTAAACTAATTGAAGCAGTAGGTTTAGCCTAGTTCCCCATTCATGACTGCTGAGCAATTGTTGGAAAAAATCAGCCCTCAAGCTTGAAAAACCTTACTTAATTAAAAAAAANTGAAGGTAAATCTTTGAAAAGAATAAAATAGGGTATAGTTGCAGAGTCATCATGCTGTCAGGCAGACTAAATGACATGCTGGAAGAAGCTTACAGGAGGTCCAGGAGTCCTTTGCGATAAATGCTGTCACCTAATTGAAGACGGATTTGGGGTGGTTTTCTTATCTCTGAAGAAGTTTGGCCAAAGCTGTTTATTATTACATTTTCCCTGTCTGAGAGGGCTGACCCTCAAGATGAAGAGTAGTACTATAAGGGGTATTTTTAGAGTTATTTCCCCCCTTGGAGCAAAGCATATATGTCAAGTGACAGGGGTGCAGGTTCCAAGGTAAAGTATACCTATCACCACTTAAAACATGCACTTTTCTTCTGTGCTATCTTAATATTCCTTAAATTGAGAACTAGTCAGATTATTTTTTTTCTGAAACTATGACTCGGTTTGTCATGCAACTGCATGGTTCTTCACTGTGTTTAGATTAGTTTTGAGGAAAGTCTCTCTTTCCCAAGGATACCACAAATTAATGCATCTTTTTGTTTTTTCTATTCTCAGATCCGAATGTTCTGTCAGATAATATGTGTGCTGATATGTGGAGCTTTTAGGAGCTCTTTGTAAAATAATCAGAAGAGGTTTCAGGCCAGGTCCCCAGAGCAGAGAAACAGCTGTATTGCTTTGGCACACAGTCCTGTTTTTCTGACACAGTAAGCATATTAATTGATTTGTCTTTCAGATTTATTAAATGGTTTTATAACCCATCCTACCAAATTATTTAAATGGCCTTTTTCATTTTAGTACAAGGTTTAGTTTTACACTCTGTTCATTTGATCGTTTCAACAGAGTACAAAATTGTGCCTTCAGGCACAGCCTGTTGCAAGAAGCTGTGTGAAGATGCATTGCCTTGTGGGGCTGAAAAAGATGCTTCCTTCCTTACTGCGTTATCTCCCAAAACAGCCTGGTTGCACTAAGAGGAAAATAATTGATATGCATTTTTAGATGGCTGCAGTATGTTCGCATTTTACTGCTAAGCAAATTTACTGCAATTGAGGGGTATAGATAGAGGTTTGTTTCTGGCCCTTAATTGGCAGGTTTCTTAGAGAATAGCAATCAGTGGTGCTTTCCCAAGAACAAGGGTTTCTGCTCTGTTTGGCCCTGATAGGGACTGTGTGAAGTTGCCGGGTCTTTACTTGCAGAAGTATCACTGAGACCTTACAGGTGACTAAAAGATAAACTCACAACAGTTTTCAAGGTCTTAAACAGAGAGTTAAGTTATTTTGGGCTCTGCTTGAACAACTCAATTAGCTCTCATTCAGATTTTAGGTTTAAGAAAACTCATAAAGGCTCTCTAATGATTCTTGAAAATGTCTTCCTCAGTCAAGTTCATATTATTTTCAGCTCAATTAATTAAACAATATTGGGTCCTGCAGCTTGCTAGTGTTAGAAAGGAGGATTAAACATCCTACTTTTGATCATGATCAAAATCAACGAGCAATCATCTTTGCTTGATGTTCTAGGTGTCTTCCTGCCCAGCACTCTACACCAAAAATTCCTTTTGTCTTTGCCATCACCTTCCCTCTTCCCACTTCCCTATTTCCTCTTCCTCCACTGGACCGTCTACAATCTCTGTATCAAATAAAGGTTTTGTATATGGGAGCCACTCATCTCAGTGTTAACAACAACAGTTCTCATTAGCATCTGAAAATGCTTTTTTTTTTTTTTGGTGGTGGTGAATAGAGATGCTCAACAAGGCTGTCCAGTTAATATTTCCTATGCTTGATAAATTCACTGAGAACAACTTATTGCAAAATGAAAACAGAGGTGTTTAAAGGATCCAATGCTGTTATGCACTGAGCTAAAATGCCTCCTATGGCCCTACAAAGGTCACCTCGAAATTTAGAGAAGCAGTTGCGTGGCCAGCTGAAATTGGCAGTTAGAAAATTAATTCCACAGTCAAGATACCAGACAAAATTACCATGTTATTGAAGATCCATTTAAGATTCCATTTACTACTCTGAGAAATAATTTGTCCTTCCTATTGCTAACCACCACACAGAGCTTATTCCTGACCTAGCAGAACTCTTTCTGCTCCTTACCAGCAATATTAGCTGTGGCAACCCTGCTTCCACCAAGCCTTTACCACAAAGGTACTTCATTTTTAGAGCTTTCTTAAATAAGTAAGCTCTTGAATCAGGTACCAAATCTTGCTCATTAATCTTGCTCAATAATATAAATGTGGCTTTATAGATTTTGATAGAGCTACTTGTGTTTAAGGTACTAACTTTGTTAAATGTTTCTGAAGTCCAGTCCAGTTGGACTGTATGTATTTCCCATAGGTACAACAGAAATAAATAGTTCGTAAGGGCTGAAATGCTAAAATCATATCAGTTTCTATTTTAATTACCTAGCACAGTCCTAATATAAAAGCTGGAGATGACAAAGTTTCACTTAATTTGCAGATAGGTAACTGCCCTGCTGAAGGAACTACTTGAATTATATTTTTTAGGGAAAGAGACACAATTTCTTTCTGAAGTCCACGTGAAACTCTAAAGCTACAATAATTGAAAAGAAACTAGGAGCTTTGTCATCAGCTTCAGGGGGAGTGAGTAGGATATCATTTCAAAACCATAGGTACTTTCTGGAGATTTTCTAGTGTATTCTGGCAGAGAAGATGACATTTCGTTTCTAGCCTGGTTTGTAGGTTTTTTCATTGTACTCTTATACTCTATATTGTATTCTTACATTCCTAAATGTATTTTTTCCCAAATCTTAACTCTGTTCAAAGATGTAATTTATAATTATTTTATGTGAAATATACGTTGTCCAAGTATATACACATAATGACCAACAGTTGCACATAATGTGTGGTGGGACTGAAGCAAGACTGAGATTTCTGTTTACTTCGCTTCTTTCCTGGCTTGCACATGTTGCATAAAGGATAACTTTTCAAAAGCAGCTACTTGGCTTAGGAGTTTAAGTTCCATTTTCAAAAACTACTTCTGCTCTTAAGAACCCTCAGGCTCAGTGACTTATAATGTGACTTGAGCTTGAAGTCAATTTGGAAAAATGCATTTGAGTGCTTTCGAAAATGATAGCTAAAGCCAATTATCTCAGCAAAAACTGAGATTCAGACAGGGAGAAAAAGTAAGGTATTTTACAAAGAGATGAATGAGAATATTACAGCAGATGAAAGCATATGAGTCTAAAATTAGGTATAAAAATCATCTTAATCAATTAGAGAAACTGAAAGGAGGAAAAAACGTGTTTTGCTGCTACTGATTGGAACTGGCACGGATATTTTTCAGTTGGTGTTTTTTTTTTTCAAATCCTAGTTTTCTGTTCACATGGACAAATTGAACTTGAATATACTGGGTCAGACAGTTGCTCCATAATTGCAGGCATGGTAACTAGCCCTATTCAGAAATACAGTATGTACGTTTCTCTCACTTGCTAGGCCTGTGCACAGAAGTGGATATTCTTGAAGACCTGTTTCAGGGCAGAGGCTGGACTAGATGACCTCCAGAGGTCCCTTCAAATCAAAATTTCTATGATTGTAAAACCATCCTTGTGTTGCTGTTAACAGGTTGTTAGTGTGGGGTATTGAGGCATTCTCAGCACTCCTTCTCTGATAATGTACCTTAATTTCACCAAGATTTTTGGGGGAAAAGGATGATGGACTGTTTTGTGTGTATCGGCAGCTACAATAAAGTTATGCGCATTTGGAAATTTATTGATTCCTTTTACTATAATTAGGAGAAGAATCATAGAATGGTTTAGGTTGGAAGGGACTTTGAAGAACATCTAGTTCCAACCACCCTGCCATGGGCAGGAACACCTCCCACTAGACCAGATTGCTCAATGTGGGAGACTTCAGCTGGTCCAAGGGATCAGAATGCAAGTTTAACATTGACCTTGAGCAGATATCCGTGTATCCTTGAAGAGACTGGGAAGTCCTGAGAAGAGCTGAGCAAACAAGACTGAGGAACTGTTAGATTACTGAACATAGTTATAAACATTCTAAGGGTTGGTAAACATCCTGGCTTTGACCAGAGCATGGACAGCACGTGATCAACAATTGTATTGGCTGGCTGGTGTGCAATGTGAGAGTGGATTGGACAAAAGTAGAATGGTAGAGTATATAAAAAGGCACAGCTTGTAAAATAAAGAGAGATTGCTGCAACTTGATGTTCGGTGTCATGTCCGTCTCTATGACAGCTCAAAGCCCCATCCAACCTGGCCTTAAACACCTCCAGGGATGGACCTGACACAGCTTCTCTGGGCAACCTGTTCCAGTGTCTTACCACCCTCATAGTAAAAAATTTCTTCCTGATATATAACCTAAATCTCCCTTCTTCCAGCTTGAAGGCACTCCTCCTCGTCCCATCACTACACGCCCTTGTAAAAAAGTCCTTCTCCATCATTCCTGTAGGCCCCTTTAGGTACTGGAAGGCCGCCATAAGGTCTCCCCAGACCCTTCTCTTCTCCAGGCTAAACAACCCCAACTGTCTCAGCCTGTCCTCATAGGAGAGGTGCTCCAGCCCTCTGATCATATTTGTGGCCCTCCTCCGGACCCGATCCAACAGGTCCATGTCTCTCCTATGTTGTGGGCTCCAGAGCTGAATAGAATAGAAAAGAATAGGAGGTTCTGCACACCCTGCTGGGGGTGTTTGATCCAGGGATCAGGAAAAAAGTCAAGGATCTCAAAGGACAACAGGAAATAACTTGACAGAATGATGAAAAATATCTGTCTTGCACAGCACCTCAGGTGAAAGGGAAAGCAGCCCCTCTGTCACTCAGAGCTGGAAGAACAGGAAAAAGGAATGGCATCCTCTCCCTCCAGAAACACACTGCACTTCTGAAATGTTCAGTACTACCTGTGAACTTTTTTGTGGCATTTTTGGCTGGCATTGTAGCATGGTACTTGCTAGGAAAGGTCAACAAAATGAAAAAAGACAGTGTGTGTGAATTCATGAAAGAGAAATGACAACAATTTGCAGGTAAAAAATACAGAAAATCAATTGGGCATGCATGTCTGGGCATGAAATTAAGACAACTGTATGCAGTATCAGAGCCATCTCTGTCATATTTCTATGAAAGTGTTACTAGATATTATGCTAGGGATTGGCATGGTTACAGGTTTCCTAAATTGATCCAGAAAAAAAAACAGATTTACTGGAGCCACATCCATTTGTTGAATTCAGCTTGTACTCTGTACATCTGAAAGCTCTTAGGTCTTAAATTTAAAATGAACTCTGTACAAATGGGGAAGCAGGCTGCAGTTTTTGGTGGTTTTGTTTTTCCCCTGGTTAATGTGAAAAAACATTTTTGTCTTGAAGACCCACTGTTCTACAGGTATTATATAGCCTGTCTTTTTGTCTTCCATGTAACTCAGAATTCTGGTGACCCATAAGTGAGCCACAAAACATTGAGAGCACCCGTCAAAGATTGTCCCGTTTGAATGAGGATACTTGGTACCTCCTAATCCCTTCACTGAAAATCAGGTGAGTTCTGTGTTAAGGGTGTTAAGGCTTTCATAGACTTAATTGGTGATGACTATTCACTGATGGCACATCATTTTTCTTTTTCCCCTCTTTCTCCCCTCCCCCCCATTTTTTTCTCAGAATACCATCCAGTAAAATTGATCTTATCCCTTTAATAGCTTCATTTTTCTTTCATTTCTGTAGAGGAAGGCAGCTAAAAAAGCTGATTGGTTCCCAGTTAGCGTAGCCTGTAAGTTAGCGAGGAGATAAGAATCCATCCTACCTTTGTAGGTTTGGCAGAAACAGGAAATTTTCATTTAGAAAGAAAATGCACTTCAGATAAAAAGACTGAAATGTTTTAAGGGTTATTAACTGTGTTTACTTCCCTGTCAGTCCCATTACAAGTGATAAAAACTCTTTCTGTTCCAAAAGCCAGAAGCAGAACAATTCAACCGTAACTCCGTATGAGTGCTTGGGTGGGTATATATGTGTATACTGATTTTTTTATTTTCCCTGCAGGTTAGACTGCAGCTTCGGGGGTGCCTGCATGCTTCCCCCTTGGCAGCCGACAGGGAGGGAACTGCCTGGGGGGTCTTTGTGCCGGCGGCGACCGCCACCCCCCCAGCCCCCCCCCCCCGGGCCGGGCCGGGCAGCGCAGCCCCGCGGGCGCCGGCAGCAGCCCCCGCCCCGGCGGGGACCCGGCGGCAGCGGGGACACGCGTG
>VZSZ01005653.1:22274-37180 GCA_013398815.1 Ibidorhyncha struthersii
CTGCTCTGGCGTCCTGCAGGAGCCAGAACCTGCACTGCCCGCCCCCTCGGGACAGCAGCAGCCCGGCCCCTGCAAGAACGATTGGCTTCTCCAAAAATGCCAAATTGCCCCCCCCCACACATTTGCTTCTCCCGACTCTTGCCCCCGCATCCTTCTGCATGAGGAGCTGAGAGGCACGCACATGTCCCGTTTCCCTTGGGCGAACTGATTTGCATCACTAAGCATGTCTGTAGTGGAGTTCCTAATCTCCATCCAGAAGCCTCCTTGATGTGTGATTTGGCTAGGGGAAGGTTTCAGTAGTCAGTTGCAATTTTATTAGTTTACCAAATCTGATTGTTGAGAAACAGCAGAGTGTAGGGCATAGGAAACAGCATAATCCACAACCTAAGAGCAGCTTCTGTTCAGCCAGGGTTTGGATTTCAGGTCGGTCTGAGTCCTTTCAGGACTCTCTAGCCTGTGAAGATTTTTGAGGCTAGCAGAGGATTTTCAGCTTGTAAGGACATCACATATCCATTTTTGCTACAATCACACATCTACCAAGAACTCTACGGTCATCTTTGTTGCTGGAAATGAAACATATGCCCTTTTATTGAGCTTGACTAGAAGCTGTACGTTGTGACAATCTGGCAGTTCTATAAATCATGAGTGTTCTTTCCTAAGCCCAGCTCTTATTTAACCGAACTTTGAGCCACTGCCCTTGTGAGAAATGGTGTAAACCCCTAATTTTCTGATACTCTGATTCCAAGGAAGAAAAATCCATGTTGTCTACCCTTTCACAGCAGATCCCCAGCATCCTATAGTGTAACTCCTGCATTAGATGTGCAGACATAGTAAAAAAACCCCAAAAGAACGGACTTCTAAAGTCTCATGTGGAGAATTAAAAGAATGGGAGAAAGAATAAGTCCTTCCTGACCTCTGACTGCTCTTAAACTGAGCAATGGTTAGGCAAATCCCCTTTTAAAAAATGGTGGGGTGTGCTTCTGCATTTTCCAGTGTGTGCCCTTCTGTTCCTCAGAGACAGCTCAGCAGCTTTCACCCTGTTCAGGACTGTATCCCAATGAATGTGAGATGTCCTTGCTATTATCTTCATTGATTCAGTCCCTAAAAAGGCGTCAGTAAGTTGAATATTAATATAAAGGGCATGGCAGTGTCTACTGCAGCTTTATTTGGTGCAGCACTTAACCCTCATACAGAGAAATCTAAATGGGGTGGGCCTGAATTCTAAAATGTATTGACAGTTTCAAATAAAACAAACCAATACCACTAATGTACAGAAGAATTGATCATGATGATAAAGACTTGGTTTTGAAGCATGCTTTTTCAATTTCTTTTGCTACTATAAATTGCTCTTAATGAATATTTGACTGATCACTGAGTAGCAAAGGCTTGTAAGTAAACACTGACACAAAATTTTATCAGAAGCACTTTATGCCCTATTTTTCCTTTAAAGAAAAAGTCTTTCACTTTTTCAGGGACCAGAAAGTGAGCTGTGTGCTGATTTATAAACTTGAATGCAGAATTTTATCAAAGGATAATTTGCTAGACAGCTAAAGAATATCAGCTGATCACTGAGGATGATGTGAAAGCATAGACTATTTCCCAATTCTACAATAGCAGGACAGCTAATGAAAGAGGATATTTAGAGTCAAATTGTCAATTTTCAGCCAATACCTTTGGACTCGCAATGCTTTATTTGTTTGCCTTGTTGGTGCTCCTGCTTGGTCTGTATTTGTTTCCAGTTCCTCCATTTCCTGCTGTGAAATCAGTCCACTGAAAGACATAAATCAGGCTCAATATCTTCCAATGAAGAATTAGCACATCCTAAAACTCCAGACTGCTTCAAGCCCAGCAGTCTGGTTTGCATACCCTGCCTTATAAAGTAAAAAGGACTGTTAACCTCATCCCACGCAAGAGCAATGAGCATTTTTAGCATAAATTTAAGTTATAGAAAATCCCATTGCTTTTGAATCTCTGTGTTGTAATAACTTTTTCGCAATTATATTTGTAAATCTTTCTTTCTTCCAATGTAAGATTCCTGACAATGTTTCTTATAAATGGAGAGGAGGCGACCGGTATAAGCTATGTAGTTTTATAACAGTTCTCAACAGTTTGTCAGGGGAAAAAATACAAGCATGACAGAAATTGCACACTTAAAAAGTGAGAATGTTCAGAGATATTTAAATATGATGCAGTACATAAGAAAAAATTCTTTCATTTTAGTATGAATTGACCTTTCATATTGAGTGTCATTAGCTTATAATTGCCATTAAAATACCTAAAGAATTGCCTATTACTTTCAATTTATTCATCATTGCTTAAAGGCAGAACTTGTAAACACAATTAATATTGATTGTATTGGAAAGGAATGCAATGGGAGATTTCAGGGACCGCAACTTGCTCCTCCTCAAAGAGGGAACCCTGAGGTCATTGGCAATATCGCTATACAGAATATCTTCACACCATTATGTGGTCAGAGAAGAGGACATGCCCCGTATGGCTGACAGCAGCTGCCAAGTGCAGTGAAGACAGACATCACAGTGAACACTTGGATCAGGAATTCATCCTTTTCATTTCTTGAATGCAGCTTTTTAAGATGTATGCAGTCATATTTAACAGAATTATGGCCAGCAATGACCTTGTGCCTTAAAGTTACCCATTCTCAGAATTCGTGGCCTGATGTAGGAGGGGTGAACTTGGATAGGATGATACACAAAGCATAAATTCTCACTCCTAGCACAGATGAACAGCGGTGATTGTGTTGCTTTCATCAGATCAGAGTCACGAGCACACGGGAGTCCGTTCACACAAGCAGCAAAGCGTTGCATTGGAGGCCTCTGTTGCTCACCTGCATCCAGGTATAAACACAGAAGCTCAGTAACACTTCGGTAAGCCAGATGTAGAAAGATGGAGTGATGTCCTTGGAACATGACAGCTCCTAGAGAGTTTAAACCAGGTAATACAGCAGGCAAGGGGACAACTGTAACGGTTGTCATGCTTTTGTCAGTCCTTACTGACAAAGTGAGGTGGAATCTTAACCATTACTTTCAACACTATGGAGAGGAGAAAAAGTCACTCTGTAGGGTACAAAAAAGCGAAAGAGTGATGATCTAACAAACATATACTGAAACATCTTCACCTGTCTTTTAGTGTATAATATACCCTGTGCATTTATATACTCTGTTCTCACTGGGGGGTGGGGGGTGGGGTGGGATGGGGTGGGTTACTGGCTGAATCACAAGGGGAAAATCAGTAATATTTTATGCTCTTGGTATCCCATTTTTCTGATCCTTCTGTTGTATCCAAACATTTCAGCTGTTCTCATTTTTGTGGATAACAATTTCAAGAGTGATAACAATTCACAGTGGGATGGATTTTTTTCCCCTTCACTGAAAAATCAAAACAAACCCAGTGTGATCCCAACATTTTCTTCTTCATTGCTCTGGGAGACAGCCAAACCTTACCCATGGATGCTATTGATGAGATTCATACATCATAATCAAAAAGGGAAAACCACCTCTGTGTTCTTAGTGATACATTATAAAATACCAGGATAAACAAAGAACAGCTTAAAAGACCTATTAAATCATTTGTACCACCGATAAAAAGCAAAGACCATTTAACCTTCCTCTGACACAGAAAGCTGTTCTACCTGTTCTGTTTGGCAGAAGGTTACTATGGGTAACAAAATGCTGGTCTAGCTGCTTGGAATGCAATTTTATAATAGTATCAGGAGCAGAAACTTTATGTTCCTTTTAGATGCAAGTTTCTCCCAGATGAAGGATATAGGCTATATCCAAATAAGGGCAGAGGACTTCTGCATATTGCAGGCACCTGAATTGAAAACTACAGATTTTTGCTCCATTCCCCTTGCTACATTCCTCAACTGACCTGAAAATTCCCTTTTTATGCCTCAAGTTTCTGCAGCTCCTCCTTTTGCTACCCACACTTCATGGCTAGGAATGAGGTATTTCATTAGGTGAGTCAATGAGTCAAAGCAATGGTACGTTCTCTCTTTGTAGGTAGAATTCCTACCCCTTAGGAATAAGAGGTAATAGGTATGAAGTAAGTTATTGCCACAGCTGGTGATGTTCTGTGCCTTCCTCAGCCTCAAACGATTCAGGGACTTACACAATACATATGTGTGCCCCTAAACACAAAGCTGGTTAGGAGACGCCAAGCCCCTGCCATCCGTCACTCCTGTTTTTGATGGCACAGAGGTAGCAGGACCTCCAGGCAGCAAGCAATGCATGGAGAGGCTCCATCTGAGGTTACGATTCTTAGATTCAGATGTACACATACAGGTTTCCATATACATCAGATGCTTACATTTCCACTGATGTCAGTGGAGTTGGAGAGCAGTTGAGCTGGCCTGTCTCTGAGTGCCTACTTTAGGGTGAGCTTAACTTCTCCAGGTTTCCTTAGCTGTTGGGAGCAGGTTTGGCACCTTGGGCACCAGAAGAAAAGAGCACAGGAGCCTCACGGTTACAGCAATTGCCTGGAAGGTGGAGTTCCCACTCCTTTGACTTTTCTGTTTTTGTAGCAAGCACTGTTCACTGTGAGAAACAGGGCTCCCTGCACTTAGAGGATGCTCTCAGATGAAAGAAGCCAGGGTCCTTTTGTGTCTTCTTTCATGCCAGTTTTCTCTGCTGTTGTGTCTGATCCCTTTCTAGGTGGTTATTAACTGATATGACTCGGACTCGTCTTACGCAGTTCTTTTATTCTGCATTCCTTCCCTGGAATAGATTTATAAGCAATCAAAAGTCTCCTATCTGGTAAAATTAAAATACTTTTCATTTTAAGTGAAAACAGCAGACATTTATGAACAGGTCATGGTTTCTAAATCAATTCATTTTGGTACTGGAACAGCCCCTGAGAAATCTTTGTCTCCTGCAGACAGAACTGTAACTTCATACGGGTATCTCCATTGTGAAAATAGAGTTTTCCAGGGTGAAATTGCTGAATTCAGTCTTTGTTTTAGACCTCAAGGATCCTATTTCATGCATTAAGTGCCAGGGAGATCAATTATTTATTACTTTATAGTTTAAACTGGAAAATTTCCCAGATTACGTACCTGTTCTCAAATACTTGAACAAATGAGGAAAGCAAGGGAAGTTTAATAGAATGAGTAAATAACCAGTGAATGGAGAGTTCTTTCTCAAAGAAGTGTGGTAGATATCCCAGATCACTCTGACTCCTTAGCTGGTACATATTATATCTAACACTCTCATGTCAGCTAGAAATATGGCCAGGATACTTCTCTGTTTGCTGTTGTGTGGCTCACTGCTATACTCGTTAATTTGGACTGCGGAGGTGAAGAGAACACAAAACTAGACATGCTTGGGAAAAAGAAGTTTCCAGCAAGTATTGCTAATTTTATTATTTGCTAGTTTTAGAAGAGTGAATAAAAAAAAACAGTCCATGTTATAGCTTAATCTCGTCAACCCTTGGAAAATGGAATAGTTTTGCAGTTGTTATCTATTTTTGCATAAAGATAATTGTCTTTATGTTCTTTTTTCTTTGCCAAGAGTGTTGATAAAAAGGAAAAGCTTCCCTGCAGAAAGAGTAATACTTACTTGCATTAAGGGAATGGTCTTTTAAAACACCTATCTCTCAATCAAATTATAGAAAGGAAGGGGTAGTTTAGCTAAGAAAAAAAGATGTAAAATATAGCTCCTGCTGAGGGAATATCAGCTTATTTTGGTGTGTTCAGGATTTGTATGAGAAGATATTTTAATTCATAATGTGCGTCTACAAAAACCTGGCTACGAGAGGAGTGCTGACTCATTGTATATAGCTTATGGCCAATCTGGGCAGACACATCTGCTTTCTGAGGGGCACAAATGTCAAGTTTAACTGAGACTGGGGTTGCTTCCCACCAGCACCAACTCTTATTATCAGTAGGCTTTTTCTTTGCCTTTCGTCCACAAGGATTTTACTGCCTGGAAATCTAAAACAGCCTGTCTCAGGGCGTTCTTCATCTAGCTGCTTCTCTGCTTCTTCTGATTATAAAATAATGATGTTTCAGACCTTATCCAGAGACCCAAATGGAAGCTTATATTGAGCCTAAGTTTGCAAAATCCTTACAGACCAAAGGGCTTCTTTTTTTATATAGACAGATACTGCATATTATTCTGAAGGTGATGTAAATAGATTAAATCTCTTCAGGATCTTCTCTGGCCTTGCTTCCAGAATGGTTTCATCTGTTAGAAAACTTGTTTACAATGGCAAATACCTGTGTATAGCTGTTTGGTGAGACCTTTTATATCAAACCACAAGAAATGAAATGTAATGATGCAGAAAGTGAGCAGCTTTTTTTTTTTAGGAATGATAATAAACTATAGTAATTAGACTGATAGATTCACCATCATGCATTGATTCGCTTTTTCAGTGACCAGTCAGTTATGGCAGAAATACCAGTGGTATCTACTGCATAACAGAAATGTTAAACAAAAAGTTACTGCTTTGGAGGACTTCAGAGAAACCTTTTATCCTCTGTTCTCTGAGAATTTTATTAGGGTCATGGTGATTACAAACAGCCCGTCCACCTGCCTTGGAAGAACCAAGCCCTTGGAGGATTTGATTTCCCAAAAAGTGTGAGGACATTTGTGCCTGAATGAATGAATGCAGTGTTGCCTATTATTCAAAGATTATTTCCCTTTCCCATAGAGACGACATAATAGCTAGACAGCCGACAAGGATTTATGAACTTTATAAAGTCTCCCTGACCTGCAGACGGGCTTGCAAGTCAGCTTTCACGTGCATACTAACGGTATAACCAACACCTGCAGAGCTGCAAAGCTCACCTCGCTGAGAGCTGCTGGCAGGGGTGCAGGCGGGTCTGCCTGCCCTTCTCCTTGGCCTTTAGCTCCCACCCAGAAACGGATCTTTTTCTGACTCCACCATGAGCTGGTTCATCGACAAATTGGAAACCAACCTAACAAAAACACTGAATATTTTTCTGCGGTTTAGTTCTCCAAAGCGGCTCATTATGAGATTGCACCAGAGCTAGCGCTGAGAAGAGGGAGATGGTGGGAGTCTGCTGCCAGGGCCAGCGTGGGGTGGGGGAACGGGTCCACCTACGCTGCTCCCCAGCACTTTGCCATCAGATGGGCTCAGACAACTTTGCACTTGCAACACAATACCCAGTCCCTTTGGCTTCAGAATAATAAAACCTCACGTATTAATAAAGTATGTATTAACAGGGATTTTACAATGGATTTGGTGTGTGATTAAACTATTTCATTGAACTATTGCATTAAGCTGTTTTACAATGCTCAGGATTCGTTTGAAACTATGGCATCTGGTTATATATGATGTCTGTAAGATTACTTTCATACGAATTTACGTAAGTTTCTAGACTTTATCACAAAACTCAGTGCCTCAGAGAAACACTCAGGAGGATCCTGGATCGGCTTCATAATACTCATTTATTAACATAAAGCATGGAAAATGCCATCCATTTTCAAATACAAATTATGTCTTCTCCCCATTGCAAAATATTAAATTCTCAAAATGGAATAAGCATGTCAAGCACAAAATTAAATTCTTATTTACATATTTTTCAGGGAGCATCAGTCTTCATTAATGACAAAAAATATGGCTAAATTTCCCTTCCTTATCTAAGTAATCTTATGGACTTGTTCTAACATATCTAGAAAGATTTACCATGATTTCCAAAGACCCTGGAAGGTTTTTTTTCTTCAGTGACAATCTTCTGGAAGACCTTTTGGATTGAGCAAGTACTTAAAGCTTTCAGTCATACAGAATAAAGGACATATACGTTTAATCAGTTCACCACGTGATATCTACCCCCACACCAAACCAACCCCCAGCCCAAACTTAAAGAACAGTACAAAGTGTTTGGCAACTTATAATGTCTGACTGCAAAAAATATTCCTATTGCTTTCCAAGTTGCTTGAGTATGCAAACTGCAGTGACAAAGAGTGCACCATTTCCTGTGAATTTTCCAGCATTTCTACTCCTAGGGTGGTCAGGAACTGAAAGAGGCAGCTTTACATTCACCAGCTTTCCAATTTGAGACTTTAGGCTTGTCCTCACAGCAGTTATTGATAATGAAATTACTCTTGATTTCCATGTATTCCAAAGCTGAGTTTGCTTTACCAATTTCAGAAAGTTTGTTCCTGACTTCTTCTTTTGTGACTAAGAGGCAAAAAAATGCAATCAATTTTATTGTCTTTTACTCTTCTTGCCTCACATGGTCTATACTTTTTCTTTCTTCTTGTGTACACAAGTCTAGAGAGCTGTTTGAAGACAGAAAGTGTTTCCAGACAAGTCTGAGGCAGAGAAGGAAATAAAAAACATCAAAAACTATACAATGTCAGTATGATCATTTCATACTGTCACTCCAGACTTCACTGCACCTCCAGACACTTTTACAACTGTGCCAACTGACAGCATTTCAACGAAGTTACAGATTGTTTATTGGACCTCCAACTGTTCTGTCAGAGAGTAAATAGGAAGAAAATGATAAAACTGTATCCAGTTCTTTATATATTAAATATTAATTCTTTTTTGCAGTTAGTATTCTTTTAAGATCTAATCTTACCGAGGGAGAAGTACTTTATTTCCAAGGGAGCCACGGTGTGCAGGATGCAACTATTGAAACACTGTTGTCCTTTAAGTCCTACGGTGGATATGCTTATGCATTTTGCTGCATACAGGTGGCGGTGCATAAGATAAGATTTGGTGATAATTCTTCCTAAAACACAAGTCATGCACTTCCACATTTTGCTGAATCTTTATGCCCTTAAGGAGGCACTGGCAGCTTCACAGGTTGTAGACACGGATCTAAAGGTCACAGATGACAGCTGGATACTTACTACTTTCATCCTCAATTGCAAATTATTGCTTAACTGCCATTTGTGCCTTTGAAAATGTTCCCCATAAGTGTTGCGCTGAATCAGAGCCTACGTGTGGTCTAGCTCACTTCATACTGTACAGGGTGAGGTCTATAACTAAAGGCTTTGCAGGATTAAGAAAACAACTGTTTCCTGATACACCAGCTCTTTTTCTTTGCTGTCTGTAACTCCAGTGAAGATACCAAAATGTTAATCTGTTCCCAGACACAACAGAGACTAAAAATGGTGTAATATGAGGAAAACTTTACACAACAGTCCAGGGATACATGCCATCACACCGCTGATGGGGGATCTCAGGAAACAGAAACAGTTTACCAGAATCAAAGGAGTCTTAGTGTTCTGATAGTCTTGTTAGGGAAGGAAAACAGAAGTCATATTAGTCAGTTGGCAGTGACTGATCTTTGTCAATTACAACAATGACAATAAGCAGAACATCACTGAAATGAGCAACAGTTGAGGTTGTGACATTCCTACAATCCCTGTTTGTTACTTCTATCTACTTTATCAGCTCCTGTAAGCTGGTGGGTCTGGAAGCCTTGGGGACTGCTGAGCACTATCAAGTTCAGATATTGAATAGATGTGAATGGAATATCTGAATAATTCATTCACAGATAAAGACCTGATAACAATATTTGTAATATGGAAATGTGTTTGCTGAAGCCAGGGCAAGAATGAAAAACAATTTCTGCAGCAATAAACAAAAATGTTCCCTGCTTTTGAAGACAGCCTTGTGGCTGTACTTTTCCCAGGGCTGAGTTCCTCTTCGCTGATGCCTGTTAGCATTGTTGCCATTATTCTTTTCCTGATCATACACTAACAATCTCATCTCCTTCTCTTTGTCTGTCTTCTACTGAGATCATTTGGCATTTTAGACCCCTCACAGGTGTCAAAACCATCAAATAGTCACAAAGGTCTTGTCTCTGTTTCATATTAATTATTTATCATGCATGAATATCATCCCATACCTGAGATTTTCATGATCAAAACATCCATATTGTAATTATCTTTTGGTTTAATCTGTAGCGTGTTCATATAAGCGGGACAAACTGCATCTTGCTATTCTGAATGGCAGATCTGGAGTCGAATGGTTTTTTTCCTTCCTTCCTCACTCAAAAAATGCTAATACTCATTGGGTTTTGTCATATTCTGACAAGTAGCCTTGATATCCGATTTTGGTTACTCAGCTCCAATTTGGTGTATTTCTGCTTGCTGGGTCTACCAGACTATTTACATCTTGCAGTTGGTCCCACTATCATTCTTTCATCATTCATTCAAATTTATCTGATACCAAAATAGGGATACCAAAATAGGATACCAAAATAAGTTTCTGAATAAAACTGCATAGTAAATCTTTAAAGCAGTAAAATATCAGCAGTGTTTTCTCCCCCTCTTGTTACATTAGTGGCAATCATAATAATTCAAAACATTATCCCATTAGCAGTCAGTTTTGTAACATTCCCAGTCGAAACGTAAAACGCTATTATAATTTTTATTTTCATTAGATGAACACAAAGTAGTAGGTAGTTGTCCTGGTTTGAGGTAAAACTGGACCAATTTTGTTCAGTAACTTTGCTTCTTAGCTGGGCCTCTTCTAACTACTGAAATTAACAGCATATTGTGCAGGCAATGTTCACTCTCTCAGACTGATAAGACCAATGTTTATAGTTGATGCCCAGGCGTGGTATGCGGAGAGGCTCTTGCTTATACTTATCGCTATAACAGCCAAGGCCAACCAACTTTGTTGTTTGCCACGTTGGAGGGTTGGAAGCGGAAAAGCGCAGTGGGGTCCCACCTGCAGGGAGGAGTGGACAGGCCAGGTGACCCAAAACTGACCAACGGGGTATTCCATCCCATCTGCCTCATGCTCAGTATAAAAGCTGAGGGTCAGATCCCGCGCTCTCTCTCTCTCTCTTTTTCAGCTCTCTCACTCTTTCGCTCTCTCACTCTCTTCACTTCAATCGTCTGCCTTTGGTCCCGATCCTGAAGGCAGACCTGGAATCCAGTTCCCGTCCGCCACTGAGTCCAGCCTGGGACTGCCCCAGTGCCAGCCAGTGTCGTGATTGTCATCTTGGGAGCTTGATACGGTTTTGTATATATTTCATTATTTCCTTGTATGTTATTATTAATATCTCATTAAAGTAGGTTAGTTTCTTCTAAACTCTTAAGTCTCTTTTTCCCTCCTCTTCCTCTCTCTTTGAAGAGGGGTAGAGGGGAGCATCTGTCAGTCCCATCTGGGGTCCCCCACATCCCCAGTGGCCGATTTGGCCTAAACCACGACAGTAGTATAGATACATTATAAAAAGGTGGGGGTAGATCTCTTCCAAGTAACAGAGACAGGACAAGAGGGAACAGCCTCAAGTTATGACAGGGTAGGTTTAGAATGGATATTATGAAAGATTTCTTCACAGAAAGGATTGTCAAGCATTGGAACAGGCTGCCCAGGGACATGGTGGAATCACCATCCCTGGAGGTATTTAAAAAACAGGTAGACGTAGTGCTTATAGACATGGTTTGGTGGTGCTGTTGGCAGTGTTAGGTTGATGGTTGGACTAGATGATCTTAAAGGTCCCTTCCAACCTAGACAATTCTATGATTCTATGCTTCTAAAAAAAATGTATTCTTTTAAAAAGAATTATTATAATGCTGAGTATGTCATGTCAAATAAAAAAGGGCTGGAACCATCCTGTACTCATTAATAACAGTTGCTTCAAGACAGAAAACTCAAGATTAGTTTTTTCTAATATTGTTTTTCAGAGCATTCTACAGGCCTGTTTGAGCATTGCGTACTTTGAATTAAAGTTTCAAGGCAAGAAGTCTAAGCCTAAATATCTTCTGCCTTGTGCCAGGCCCAGTACTACTTAGAGCAGTGAAAAATTAATGGGCACAAAATGTAACTAGATCAGCATAATAACATTTTGGACCCCAGCGCTGCAAAAAAAATGAAGTGGTTTGAGTTCAAAGTATTGCAGAAGATGATTCTTCTTTCTGTATACCTCAAAAGCCTAAAGACAGTTTTGGTAACCAACATTAATGACAATAACAAATTTCTTCTAAAGGTAACACGTTCTTTTTCCTTCACTTCAATCAACTTTGCCAGCCTTCCTAATAGCGTTCCTAATGGGGATATTTTCAACCTGTTTACTGTTGGTGCTCTCCAGAAAGGGGCTCAAAAAAATTGCAAGATTTTAAGAAAGGGAGGATAATTCAGCCTACCAAACACACACGGTTTAAAAACTTGCTAAAATTCTGCTTGCAAGTTTTATCACAGTGGCACTTAGGTTTATTCACCCAGGAGGGGGTGTGTGGCATCTTTCCCACAGTGCTTCTAATTTGTTCCTGACCTCATCCTAGAGAGACCTCTTCAAAGAGTGAGAGTCAGTAAATCTGCTCCTCCTTCAGAGGACTCAGTCCTCCTGCAGAGCCTGCTAAGCCAGTACCACTTAGGATGCAGTACTACACTAGACAGGTGGATATCTTCAAGGAAACTGGCTGGAGTCACCAAATTCCATGTAGATCCCCAAATAAAGTTCACAGGTAATAAAATCCAACACAGAGAACCATATTTATTCAGATATTATCTTATCCTGAATGTGTCTATACCCCTTATATGGTCCTACCTTTTAACTTTTAGGTGTCCCAAGCATCACTGGTTATGACTTTGTACAGGTTTACTCCAGCTCAACTCGAACAACTCAGCCACTGCCATAGGCCAAGCCAGAGCAGAACTAACAAGTTTGTGGATTTATTCTCGCAAGATTTCTTTGGGAATAGCTATTAGCTTGAGCTCCTCAAGCAAGATTGCAGCCATGCTGTGAATGTCAAACTTTCTAGGATCTCAAATTTCCTGTCAAAATGTCTGCATCTTGTAGGTTCACAATGCCGAACTATGGTTTCCCTCTGACAGATATATCTGTTAAAGAGACTTAATGCAGCTTTTCATTCTATTTCTGCAACCTGGCATGATCTCATGCAATATTCCAGGCAAACAACCTATGTCATACTCATGCCAAAGACCTGCCTTTCTCAGGTTCGTCCATACCTACACAGCAGGACCAGCTGCTATCAGAGTCCAGGTGCACCAGATGCTCATCCCAGTGAGTTAGAATCAAGGTAAACATGACTATTTTGTAAATCTTGCTGCGATTTATGCACAGGGATAACACTAGTACTAAGTTCTCCTGCATTGTTAAGACTGGGCATGCCTAAAGACACATCAAAGAAAGCCAAACTGTAAATAAGCAGGAAATTTCTAGGTAAAAAATTTATCACCTTCCAGATAAAGCACTACTGCATTAAGGTGTGAGTTTTCTGCGTTTTGGATTTAGGCATACAATGTTTGCCTTCTTTCTATATAGCAAAGTCTGTTGTGTAGCTACTTCTTTGTCCTTTATAAAGCCTTAATATAGAAAATACTATCTTTACAATGAAGCCAGTACTGGAGAAGCAAAAGTTGCTCTCTCTATATAGCATAAAGGAGGACAGAAAAGTCCATATCTCACCTTCCATTTTCTTTGCAGTCTGGGCCTACAACCTTATGGTATGAACATCCTGTGAGAAGCAAAGTCTATGAGTTTGTCAAGCAATGATCTGAATCTCAGATATCACATTTCTAAGGCAAAATGATAAATTATTAAGAGTTCAGACAGACACTTATGCTATCATTTCCTATTGTTTATCACTGATGTTGTTGAATTTATTGGTACAAACCAGAGCATACAGGTTGCAAAAAAAAAAAGAATAGCCAACAGCTGAACAGAATTTTGCACATTTATGCCCATACTTGTACTTCAGAGTGTTTGTAATTATGTCTTTTCAAACTCAAGGAAGCAGTGGAGAAGATAATAGATAACTGTATCAGTCTAGCTCCTCATTGTATAAAAATCAGGGGCATGAAAAGAAAGATCAGGTAATTGTCCCAAAATGATTGTCTCATCAGTGCCTCAAATATGAAAACCTTCAGTTTAAGTGACGAAAAAAACACAAAATTATGCACATAAGAAGGTAATGATATGTAGCAAGGAAAAAAGTATTCTCACAACCGCAACTATAGCAGCATCTTGCAGCAAAATTGCTATTTTGTAGGTACGGTATTATTCAATAACAAAAAAAAAAATCAAACTGCTTCTAAATGTCATTCAGCATATAACTGTACTGAAAACCACACTATAAAAAGCCCAAAATGTGGTCCTGTCTATGTCACTAACTTGAAACTAAGTGCCAGGAGGGGATTCAAATTCAGATACAGACACTATCATCAAGGTATCTTTATGTGGGTATCTGCATATCAGCTAAATGTTTAAGTCCCCCACTGGCAGAAATCTTAGAATCATAGAATCGTTAAGGTTGGAAGGGACCTTTAAGATCATCAAGTTCAACCATCAACCTAACATTGCCAAAACCACCACTAAAACATGTGTCTAAGCACCACATCTACCCATCTTTTAAATACCCCCAGGGATGGCAATTCCACCACTTCACTGGACAGCCTGTTCCAATGCTTGACAACCCTTTCAGTGAAGAAATTTTTCCTAATATCCAATCTAAACCTCCCCTGGCACAACTTGAGGCCATCTCCTCTTGTCCTGTCTCTTGTCACTTGAGAGAAGACACCCCATTCGCTACAAACTCCTTTCAGGTAGCTGTAGAGAGCAATAAGGGTCTCCCCTCAGCCTCCTTTTCTCCAGGCTAAACAACCCCAGTTCCCTCAGCTTCTCCTCATAAGACTTGTGCTCTAGACAAATCAACAACTTTGTTGCCTTTCTTTGAACATACTCCAGCACCTCAACATCTTTCTTGTCATGAGGAGCCCAAAACTGAACACAGTATTCAAGGTGGGGCCTCACCAGTGCCGAGTACAGGGGGACGATCACTTCCCTGNGGGGTTGTTGGGACCCATATGCAGGACCCAGCACTTGGCCTTGTTGAATCTCATACAATTGGCTTTGGCACATCAACCCAGCCTGTCCAGATCCCTCTTGTCGAGATCCCTTCCTACCCTCAAGCAGATCAACACTCCTGCCCAACTTG
>VZSZ01005654.1:264-11034 GCA_013398815.1 Ibidorhyncha struthersii
GAGATAAGCTTCTCTTGAGGTCTCACTTAAGACCTGAATACTTGTTTTGAGATACTTTTTTCTCTCTACTGACGGAAAGGTAGGATATAGGTAGACCAAGCAGGCATTTCATTTACATGATTCAGTTACATTCCTAAAGGTGATTGAGGGAATATCTTCATGCAGACATACGCACTCTTTACATGAATAGATGTATGGACTATGTGGTGCAACTTCATTGATGGTAGCAAAAGTGAAAAGATGGCTCAAAAAAGCCTTAGTTAACTTTTTACAGAAACTATTTCTTGTTATTTAATACCGGATCTGTGTACTACCAGATCACCCAACAGTACAATTTTGATCTGGGTTGGCCATGAGGACACAGCGGTAGGTTTCTGGGGCAGCACAAACTAATGTTGATGCTGAGCTTATCCTAGCTGTATGCTAGTTGAACCAATGATATTTTGCCCAGTATAGATAAAGTAAAAATGGTGTGAAGAGACGATATCAGACCTACAGTGAAGTCTGCAAAAAAAAGATTTCCGTTTTCAGCCAATCTGAACTAAGTAAGTTTGTATTAAGTACTTTGTGCATTATAGTTACATTAAGATGCCATGACCTATTCAGTCATGGCTTATGTGGCTTCTGTGTGCCAAAAGCGAAGATTATTTTAAAATGCAGTTTAAAAAAAGCTAGACTTGTGAAGGAAAACTGTTGTTAAATCCTAGAAGTGACTTGTTAAAAGAAAAAAATCTGTTAGTTGTAGTGCATTTGAATATAATATCAATATATGATGTAAACATGTATCTATTAATTAATGTTCAGTTAACAAGCAATGACTGGGGTTGCTTGTATGTTAAAGATTTATTTTCCTCCACACTCTTGTTCTCTGCATATTAAACTTCTGAATCAGGCTATGTCTATAAAAGATTCCTTGGTCGCAAAGGAAGCAGGGACTCAACCAGTGATCCCTTGGGTGCCTTTCTCTGGCCCCATTTGAGGCATTCTGTTACAACTGCAAATTAGTTAATTGCACATACACTCTTTCCAAAGCCTCCTGACATTTACACTTAGAACAGAATTGCCCTAATAGACAGGAGTGACTGGTAGACTCATTGAAAATTACTGAGCTTTGGAGATTGAGTATTGCAAATTGAGTTTTGCCCTGGTCCTGCTAAAGTAAAGATAAAAGCTTGCACACTTTATTAAAGTGATAAAATTAATCAGGTCAATATTTTCCCAAGTCCACAATGTGCAATGGAATGTGATGCAGGGATTTGCAAGCCAACACTTGGCCAAACTCATGTGTCTGCGTGGCAGAACTGTACAGAGAGGTCCTGCCACTTCGCTGCCATGTCAGTGCCCGAGCCAAAATTGCTGACCCCCTCAGGCAGGCTTTGTAGGCTCCAAGTAGCCTTACAGTGCTATGCTTGGTACTGGAACTGGCATAGTTGGCACAGTGCTCTTTCTCATTGGAAAGGCGTACTCTCATCCCGCTCAAAGGGTGGTGCCGAGACATCATAAATGTTTGTCTTTCTTGGATGTATGGTGTGAGATAATTGAATTAACAAAGGAGAAATTATCAAGAAAGATAATCTACTAAAGGTTGAAGGCTGTTAAAAACCCCTTCCTCTCAGCACAAAAACCACACTTAATGTCCACAAGGCATTTCTTTTTTCTACTCCCTCAAATTTCGTCTACTGAAATGACAGTGTGCTGTCAAGAAAAGATAACTATGGAGGGAAATTGCAGTCTTACCTTTGATTAATTCTTTTCCTGTACCCACTACCTTTGTTAATGTAATGGGTCTGCATTCATCCACTTTTTAAAATAAATAGAATTATGGTTGTAATCCAATTGCAGAAATTAGTCCTATTTTTAGAAAATTTGAAGAAGCCAATGAAGCAATAAAAGGAATACAAAAAATAATACATATTAGGTGCAGCCGATATGTGGTGTTCTCATGTTTTGTAATTTTACAAAAAAAGTAATTACCACTTTCCTTACATTAGCATGGCGTTCAAGGCAGAAGCAAGGTTAATCACAGGGTGCTGTAATGTTTGTAATTTGGCATCTTGAAACATTTCAGGGCTGTGCAAAACAAGTAGGATTTTCTTTCATTTTGCAAGTCTAGGTAAGCAAATGCAGGCCAGTAAAATGCCTGTCAGAAAATGGAGACCAGCCTTTTGGGATGTGTCTTATTTGGGTAGGAAAATGTTACATGCTTACTTTTCTGTGATGCCTGTTGAGCCATCTTGTGTCACAAGCTACTTGTGATGGGGCTATGTCAAGACAGCACTTCTAGCTAAAAAGCAAATGAGCTAATAAAGAGGTCAGTGATACTAGTGTTTCATTTTAAGAAGTTTCTTATGTATTTTACAGGAGAATTTGAGTCTTTGTTTTATTTTCATAGGAATGGAATTGGACCATTGACTTCTAGTTCTGGAGACTCTATGTCTGGAACAAAATAAAACTGACTAATGAAAGGTCTTACATAATATATGTGCACATACGAAAGCCTTATGTTGCAAAACAGACCATCTACCATTCTTTAAAAAGAATTTCAAGAAGGAAATTTATGACTTTTTATTATTATGGCAGTGATGTTTCTGGTAGCCCACAAATATTTATGTCTGCTTTGCAAACAGAGGAAATGGCAACAAAGACAAAGGAAGCCCACAAAACAGAAGAAATGTAATTGTTAACCTTTCCTCCTGCTTTCTTCAGGGTATTCTAGAACGCCTAGATGCTGGAGAAATTGTGATTGGAGATGGAGGATTTGTCTTTGCACTTGAAAAAAGGGGATATGTAAAAGCTGGGCCTTGGACTCCTGAAGCGACAGTGGAACACCCAGAAGCAGGTCAGTTTTACTGGGAAATGGTAATCCTGTAGTGAATGTAAATATGGTTGGCTAAATAATAAATATATAGGAACTTGTAGTAGGTTTTTAAATAGAAGTGTTCCTTGACACTGTAAAATCACACTGTTAAGAACAGCCTAAGAATCTATAGACCAAATGCTCATCTTCCCCCTTTTTGTTGCTCTAACACTGTCCAAAAGCAGTTGGCTGGGTAAGAATATAAGTAGTGCAAACATACAGTGATACCGCTCCAGAATGCTCTCCCAGTCTTTAATAATTTGTAGCCCAGGGGCTTTTTGGCCCAGATGTGGTATCTTTGTATTTAATAATATTCAGCGATTTCTCTCTCATGGATTTTTCCAGTCTGTCCCCGAGCTGATATAACGCCTATAATTTAAAACATCTTGTGAAAAAGAATTCTGCAGTTAACTATTTGTTTTGTTGTGTTCTAGCCATTCTAGGTTTTATATTGTTATAAATTAATATAGTTTATTTATTAGTTCTCTCAGGAAAACAGCATATTTTAATAAACAATGGAATTGAAGAGGAGTATTTAATGTATCTGGCTCCACTGTGAAATGGGGAATGATAAACCTCATAAGAACCTAAGAATTGCAATAAACATTTAATGGAGTAACTCTCTTAAAGTGGATGGAGACAAAACGAGCAATCATTCCATGCCTTGCAGCATAAAGATTATAGTGTTTAGCATAAGTAGTGCAAAAGCAGATGCTATTACCTAATTATGTATGCTTCATTACAAGAAAGCATTTCCCCCAGTAATATGATGTGCAGTTAATCCCACAAGCCAATTCAGAATATCCTGGGTAAAAAAATTTCTTTGTTTTAAGTGTTTGCCCTCCCAAAATAGTCTATTTTCCTCTATACAGAGCAAGAAGGAAGAGGAGGGGAAGAAGGAGAGAGTTCTTAGCCTTCTGTATTACATTGCTTTATACACCTTGCCTATTTATTCATCCTAATCCTTCTCAGTCTTAAAGTGTCACTTTGTGTAGCATGCCTAACTTAGGGTCACAGACAGCCTTAGATAATGCAGAGCTCCAGCAAAGGTTTAAAGGGTGATGACCTAATTTTCCGACCCTCATCTCCCCAAAAGACATCCCACCACCTCTCTCTCTCTTTCTCCACCTATACCTTTGTCTGCCCCTACACATTCCATCTTACAAATCATAGCACTTATCCCATGGTCTTTATTTCCCCTTTGCTTACTTATTTTGCATCTCAAAAGCGCTTGACCCTCTCCACATGTCCTTTCAGGAAGTGCAGGTCTCTGTCCATGGGGAATGCAAGACATTGCCTTACATAGCGGCTGATGGCTTAAAGTGACTAAATTGGCACACAGATTTGCTTTAAATAAGTGATCAGTAGTCATAGGTTAGAATCCAGCCTTCAAAGAATCACTACTGATTTGCTAAAACATATTGCTCATGTCTGTAACAGAGTTATAACATTTTTATAAGCCTCTTATAGGCTATTTATAAATACAGCCTTCACTGGAAATGCATTCATTTCTTTTTGTGCAGTGTGCTGCCTCCCCTCCATTACTGCTTTTTTTCCTGCATGCTCAAGGGTCATGTTACTTTGAAAGCAGGTGTAAAGAACAGAAGGAGCAACTGGCTGAGCCAGCTGGTGTAAAAAACATACAACCACCAGACCTTCTTGTCTTTGTAAGGAAGGAGGGGAAAGGAGGGAGGTTCTGAGAATGTACCAAGGAAGGAGCGGGCGGGTGGGTGAGTTCAAGGCGATTATCTCCGTTACAAGACAGGAAGAGTTTTGCCAGACTGAGAAGTTTAGAAATGAGATCTAAATATCTTTTCTGAGCCAGATCAGGTATTGCTCTGTAGTCAGAAATATGCATAGGCACTTACTGCCCCCATCTCCTGTTAGCTTAAGTCTGTGTCTTTTGTGAAATGTCCAGCTCATGGCAGATTGAAATGAAAACTCAGTGTTATACATCTGACTCCTAAAATATATCAAATTGTTAATAACTGTTTAGCCTCATACGTGGCTGTTATCCCCATTTCTCAAATGCTGGAGGAAAACATAGCTTCAGTAACATGCTGGAAGTCACACAAGAAGTAAATTACAGAGTGATTTGGGGTTTTGATAGTGCAGACTGCTGTGGGCTTGATAATAGTAACTGTATTCTACTGGTAAAAATCATTTGCTGGGGTGGAATGAGATTCAAGCTGATACTGACAACACTTACTCTTTCCCTCAAAATGTAGACGCATTCAGGAGTCTCCTGTTCACATACATGATAGTTTGGGATATGATGTTCCTTAATCATATGTGTTAGGTTTGTTTCGTTTGTCTGCCTATGTCACCATCCTTATTCACACAAATCCCAGGCATTCTTCTAGGAATGCAAGAACCGTATCTAAAGAGCACTAGCCATGGGGGTAAACAAATCTGGTTTATTACGGAAATGTCATAGAGCATTTCTGAAAAAAATTGTAGATTCTTTTTTCCTTTTTGCATTTCCTGACTAGTTTTCATCAATGATTTCTCATGGGACAGACTAGAAAAACAAACTACAGAACACTGGAAATATACAGAGACGCTCCTTTTAGTTGGGATCAGTAGCCTATTTTAATGCTGTAGGAAAAAGAATACTCCCTGCACTAGGAATGTTTTGACTCTGTGTAAAGGTTCTAAGACTGAAATTTGATCCTGGTCATTCAGGCAGATTCCAGGGGCTGTTTGAACTGTAGCTCTGCTATAATCTATGTTCCTGGATAGGTCTTTGTGACTGCTGGGAAAGGAAGCATTGTGTTAAATCGCGGTGTGCTTACCCAAGGCTGTAATTAGAAATGAAATACTGTACTAGTAGAGAAAAGCAAGGGACACTACACTGTTCCTTCATTGTACGTGCTTGTGTGTATGCAGATTGACGTAGCAACTCAAACTGCTGTTTGAGCTTCTCCGGCATAGAAGGCTGTGTTTGTTGCATCTGAAGGGAGTGATTTTAGCACATTTCCTTAATGACACAGATTTTCTGTAGACAACGAGGTATGATAAACCAGGACTTCAGGAAAACTTTTCCAAACATCTGCCACAGAAACTGTAATGTTCTTGTGTCTGTGTATGGTATTTAGGGAATAAATTATTCCTGTATTTGCTATAAGCTGTTGAGCATTTTAACTCTGTTTTACATAATCAGTATTGTTCTAGAAATTATTATGATTATTGTTCTGTGGGTATACATACAAAATCAATTGACAACTCCTGTTCTGTTCCTGCTGTGGTGATTGCAGTGTGCTGCTTGCAGCGATGAAGGCAGAACACCCGTTACGGAGCCTGCTCCCAAAGTCCCAATGTAGGCAATTTGACCATTAAAAGTAATGCCAATGCTTCATTCAAAAGAAGTGTTTGCTCTGTAGTAAAATCATCATGTGCTGACTTATGGGAAGAAATAAGTCTGTGTTGCAAGTGACTTTTCTGCAGCAACAAATCATCTTCTAATTAAGGGTGTATTTAGCAAAGTAGAGCATTGGTTTTGGCTGACGACTCAGCTAGAGTTTTGTAGGGGGAAAAAAACTAGAAAACACAAAATAGAGGAGGTGATGGAACACTGTATTCTTCCATATAAGTATCATCTTGTCCCTTGATTTGTTGCCGTGATACCTTCTTCTGTTTTCTTCTTCATAGTCTAGAAGCTAAGAAAATAAGTCTTTTTCATTTGATGATATTTTTGTCTGGTATTACTTGTTATATTTTCATGTTCTGCTGTCAGATGTCTGCTTTCACTCCCTAAACCACTATGCAGTTCTATAAAATGAAATTGGGAGGTCTGAAGGACTGCAGAACGTAGAAGATACGCAAGGTGGCATGCAAAACTGAATCTGCTGATAAACTAAATAGAAATCTTCAGTCATTCTTAGCAGACAATAACTAAGGAGATCGTTTACTACCTAATGTTCTGAGCATGAGAAGAAAGCTCTACACAGATAGGGGTACTGCTTCTACTCTGCCATAACAGCTCTTCTAGTAAACACAGTATCACTTATTTTACAGTAACGTTACTTCAATAAACATTTAATTTTGAGATAACAACAGTAATAATGTACAAAACATCTCTTCTTTGTCTCTTGTAATTCTCTGCAGTTCGTCAGCTTCACCGGGAGTTCCTCAGAGCTGGATCCAATGTTCTGCAGACATTCACCTTTTATGCCAGTGAGGACAAACTAGAGAACAGGGGGAATTATGTAGCTGAGAAAATAAGTGTGAGTAAAACTCTTTTTTTGATGGAGATATGAAATAAATGGATTAATTTCAAAAGGTTTAGTAGAGAGATTATTGAGTACATTCACAGTTTGTCATAACAATTTTGGATATATTTAAGGACCAAAGAATGAGATGATGCAATTTCAGAGTTTGGAATAGCAAGAAAGACGAGGTTAAAGGACAAAAAAATGATAAAATGGGGCAAGGATGAAGAGAGAAAAGAGGATGCCCACATTGTATTTTTCCCATCTGAGGAGATTTGTTTACTGGAATTTTGATACAAAGAGCATAGGGAGGAGTAAATGCACAGAGAGCAACATGTGTGATTGAAAATGAGTGAAAAAAAGAAATGCTTTAACATCCAGAGAAACAAACCAGCTACAAAAATGGTGCAGAATCCTAGAGAATAAAGTGTGGCTAATGAGAACAGAATATTTCTTAGAACAATGTCTTCTATAAAATAACAACTAAAAAATCCATGGTATACACTGTGGTCAATATTCCTCTTCTTATGCGTAAGGGTAATCTGTTTCAGCAACAGAAGTACCATGTTGGTGTTTTCTTAACACCTACACAAAGGAGTTGTAGGATGTTGGGTGTGTTCACTAGATGCAGGCCCCAGCTCCACTGGGACTTCTGGCAGAAATATTTCTAGATAGTTCCTTTGAGACTAGAAGGTTTGCCATTGAGTGTTTTCTCTGATCCTCTCCCCTTTGGTCCTATTGTCTATTTCAACCTCTGCAAAGTAGAGAAGATTCTTCAGGGGGCAGGGAGGAACAGAATATCTTTGTATCTGTGAAGGTATCCCAAGTCAGAAATTAGAACTATCTGGACACTTGGGAAACACTTGAGGCTTAATTAAGAGGTGACAGCAAAATGTCATATGGCCAAATTTCTCTGAAATGCTGTACCTTCACATTCAATAGATGCAACATTGAAGTGTCTGAATTGATAGCCCCAGAATCACAGGGCTTCTGGAACAAGCCATGCTGGAACTCTTGCTGCCATGCAAAATTATAAGAAGGGCTGGGAGAGCACCTGGTATTTGGAATGCATTGCAGCAAAGCTTTCAAGATTGATTTGCTGCCAGTTCTAGAAGCAGATTCATCCAGGCTTTGGCAGGTTTATGGCTCCACCTCCTGGAGTTCCCAAACATGTACCTGAGCACAAGTGCAAACGGAAGACAACAGCCTTAAAAATCAGCTGGGTTTTTTGAGGCAGCCATGGAAAACTTCAGCTGAGAGAAACCATGTAGGTTCTAAATAGTCCATGGGCTGGAGAGAAAGCTGCTCTAAACAGTACCTGTTATCTATCCCAAATAATGATTCTTTTCACCAAATCGTTTTTTTCTCAGCTTAACCTCTTTTTCACAAGCTGTTCTGGTCGTCCTGATTTAGGTATAGAGGGGATGTGTCTTTCAGTCTAGGTGAATAATTAATCATATACAGTGATGTTTCCCTTAACTATTCTTAAATTGGTAACTTTAATATCAGATAATTATGATTTTTTTAAATGCCTTAAATAATAAATATTATATCTTAAATTTTGAAAATTATCAAAATAATAAACCACGTTTTTTAAAAAAGAAAAATCAATTGAAATTACTACATGTTTTATTTCCACCCACAAAATGTCACAATCAAAGTGTACACTTAAGTGCAGCTTATTTTCTAAGAGGCAAAGAAAATTCCACTTCACACCAAATAATTTGCTTTTTATAGGCTATCTGTGTAAGGTGTATTAAAGGTAATATGTTTTTGTAGTATTTGATAATATGATAACTTAGAGGTGGCAAGAAATGTGTTTTCTAATGTTTATTATTTTTTTGAAAGATGCTGATCTTCCTAATCAATATTATTTAAAAATCCATTTAAATTATAAAAGAATATGAATAAGCCATTATGGCTTTTGACTCTTTTTGTCCTTTTTGTGCTCTGAACTTACATGCATATCTCTGGCCAGGTAAAACTAACACAATCTATATTCATACAGTGCCAGAAAGTGAATGAAGCTGCTTGTGACATTGCAAGAGAAGTGGCTAATGAAGGTGATGCTTTAGTGGCTGGAGGAGTCAGTCAAACACCATCATACTTAAGCTGCAAGGATAAAGCAGAGGTTAAAGCAGCCTTTCGAAAGCAACTAGATGTCTTTATGAAGAAGAATGTGGACTTCCTAATTGCAGAGGTAAATCTGTAAAAAAAGGACATGCCTTCAACTGGCACAGTGTTAACTTTAAGATGTCTGGTCTACTTTAGGGAGTACAAGTATGTATTGCATCCTCCTTTAAAAATTTCTGTTATGCTTCATTCCAGTAGTATCAGGTATTTTTCTAAAGGCATAGCAGCATCTGCAAGCATTGTAGAATAGGACCTTGAAACCTAAATTTCTACCTCAGTCAAGTCAAATTCTGTACTGGTACAAAGAGGACAGATTAATGTGATCTTGACAAGTTCCCGTTTCCTCCCATACATTGTGAGCAGTCAACCTAAGGTGACTTTCCTAGATGAAAATAGTTCTTTGGCGATAAATCCCTGATTAACCTCCTGTATGGGCATTCTTATTCTGAAACAAAAGTATAATTATTTTTTATTCAATTTTACTTACTGACTTTTTAAAATCTTTTTTTAACTGTGTGGTCAGTGAATTTGATTGAATTTTATTAGTATAAATCAAAAAAGAATCAAGTTGTTGCATTGCTGGTGAATTTGGGGTCTGGATTAATGTGTTTATGCTTCACCTCCAAGAAACAAAAGCAGTCCAGTTTAAATTTCTTTCAGTATTTTGAACATGTTGAAGAGGCTGTCTGGGCAGTTGAAGTTCTAAAAGAATCTGGAAAGCCAGTTGCAGCTACGATGTGCATTGGTCCAGAAGGAGACATGCATGGTGTGCCCCCTGGACAATGTGCTGTCCAACTGGTAAAAGCTGGTAAGAATATATTTTAATATGCCCTTTAAAAGTACGGAACAAAGTCAAATCCTTAAATATTGAGATAAATGAATGTGTATCTCAAGTAGGTAGCTTCCCAATTATATCTGATAAACGTTTTGACCCTGTAGAAAAGTTTTTATGCGTACTTTACTAGAGCAGTCTTGTAAAAAACATATGAAAGTGCAGCTATGAAATCCTTGTTAACCAGGATGGTATTGGGAGCAACAGCCACAGGCAGCTGATACTGAATAGAGCAAAATCCTAAACCTACTCAAATTTGGTTACAGAGCCAACCTCAAATTCTGGAAATATAAGCAGAATCCAAAGCCACCTTTGGTTCTCTGCTCATGTTTTTAGAAATGTATGGACCACAGTTCAAACCCAGGATGAGAGACTAAGAGGAAAAAAAATAATCTTTTTGCGTATCAAAGGCTGTGTTTTCTACAGGACAAGGGGAAGGGCAGAAGAAATTAACCAGGGGCACGATGAATGATGGTACAGGGGTTTATTATAGCTGTTCTGAACTACTCTTTTCCTTTGTAGTTGAAGTTGAAATCCAAAGGCAGAAGAACCTGCATTAGGAACCTGCTAGCTATTTGCATATGTGGATGTACATAATTAGTCTTCATTGATAAAGCAGTGATAAGAGAAAGCAACTGTGTGAGGGTGGCAGATGTGATTCATTACCAGGAAGGTAAAGAGGAGTGCAGCTGAGATGTGAATGGAATGGTCAACCTCAGGAGGGTTGAGGCTGGCTC
>VZSZ01005654.1:13408-24423 GCA_013398815.1 Ibidorhyncha struthersii
TCTCTCCATTTTATAGACAAGGATGTTGTGCAGGACTGTATCAAATGCTTTGCACAAGTCCAGGTAGATTACATCAGTCACTCTTTCCTTATCCACCAATGCTTTAACCCCATTGCAGGAGGCCACCAAATTTGTCAGGCATGGTTTGCCCTTGCTGAAGCCATGTTGGCTGTCACCAGTCACCTCCTTATTTTCCACGTGCATTAACATAATTCCCAGGGGATCTGCTCCATGATCTTGCCAGGCAGAGAGGTGAGACTGACTGGCCTGTAGTTCTCTGGGTCTTCATTTTCTCCCTTTTTAAAAACTGGAGTTACATTTCCCCTTTTTCAGTCACTGGGTACCTCACTGGTCTGCCATGGCTTTTCAAATATGATGGATGGTGGCTTAGCAACTTCATCTGCCAGTTCCCTCAGGACTCTCAGATGCATCTCATGAGGTCCCATGGATTGTGACAGGGTGGGTGATGGAGAAGACAGGGAAACACTCTATACTGTTCTCCTGGAGTTTATTTGCTTATACAGGTATAAATTGAGTGCAAGATGCTGCATTCTTACTGTTGATCATTTTGTATCAGTTTTGCTTTAGCTTTTTAAGGATATAGCAGACACAAAGAGATAATGGAGTTGTGCTTCTGATGCTTTCTCTCACATCTGCAGGACTGTACACAAGCTTACTTTTATTTAAACAGCTTTCTAAGATAGCTTCATCTGGTTTTCGTTCTGATATTAGACCATTTACTTTTCCTTTGTCCAGTGTTTCCCTCTGAGACCAATAATTTTCTGTTTAAGAACATTTTGTTTTTTTCCTTCTGCTTTTTATTTTCTGAACCTGTCTCTTAACGACCCATTAAGAACTTAGAGTAGATCTGCTTTATATCACCTTCTTGCATGTTAGGCGTTTTGGGGAAAAGACATAGGAAGAAGAATCCTACCTCTCTGCTGTGTTGCTGGAGCCTTACTACCTCACCACAGCTTCTTCGCCCAGCAGTGTTCAGGGCACAGATATGCTGCACTCATCTGGTAACAGTGCTGGTTCATCTCCTGCATATGAGTGGGAGAATTTTTATTCCTTTATTCCTGTATTTTTATTCCTTAAAGTTTCTTTTTCAGTCCCTGGTCTTTTCTTTCGGTTCTGCCACTCTTGTGCCTCCTTCCCTTTGAGGTGTTCTTTTCCTTGTTCTTTTCGCTTTCTGTTCCTTTCCTTCCACAAGGCCTTCCTCTCATCTCTGTTATCCCTTCACTTTCCTCACCACAACCTGCAACAGGGAGAAGGCTTCAAAATAAAGGTTGGATCATAACTTATCTAGACACAGAACTTTCCACAAGGAATGAAGTAGTTGGAGGCAGCAAGCTGCTTGGGCTGGGATTATAACTAAATAAGGGATGGGCTAGGAAACAGCTGCAGATCCCAGCTGTCAGTGAAACAACCAGCTGCCACTAGCTGATCATGGAAAAAAGTGTAGTAAGTGCAGGTAGGCTGATACCTTCTCCTTTCACAGATTAGAGTACCGTAATCACATTTTCTAGATATCGTTTATCAGGAACTCTTTGGAAATGCGGACGTAACATTGAAAATACTCCAATACTCCAGCTAAGAACTCTGGCAGAATGGCAAGCATGTGACTTAGGGCTTGATCAAGTCTCAGAAGATATTAGGTGCTGTTTTGCAAGGCCAGAAAAAATTAAAACAAGCATAGCTCAGCAGAGCACAGCAGAATCTGAAAGGCAGACTTTGGAAAGTTTGCATCATTAATTCTAGCTCAGACAGGTCAAACCTCTACATCTACATCTACAATCACTTTTGCAAACAGCGTGCAAGTGTTTCAACAACGTGATTTCTTACCAAAAATGTGCTGTAATGGAAACTAAAGGTATTAATGTCTTTGCAGGTCTGGAGCCAAGAATTGTAACCAGATGGGATATTCAAAAATATGCAAGAAAGGCCTATGACTTAGGAATTCGTTACATTGGAGGTTGCTGTGGATTTGAGCCATATCACGTCCGAGCAATAGCTGAGGAACTGGCTCCTGAAAGAGGATTTTTGCCACAAGCTTCTGACAAGCATGGTAGCTGGGGCGATAACCTCAGCATGCATACCAAACCCTGGGTCAGAGCGAGGTATGTGTATCTGACCTGGAAAGCACACTAACATACTCATTGCAAAGTCTTATATTGGTATTATATTGCTTATATGCAGCAGACTGGCTTAACTGATACGGAAGTCTAAATATCACTGTAAACATTCTATGTGTTAATTTTGAAGAATCTGGGAGCAGAGAAGGAGGTGAAGGTGCAGTAGGAGAGCTCCAGAAATTCTCATCCCTCTAAAATGAAGATTTGGTTTGAATTAATGTGAAAGTAATTCATGGCAGTTATTAAAAACTGACAGACTGTTGTAAAACAGCTACTAATGGTGTTCCTTTCAAGGACGAAAAGATACTTTTTAAGCATGTAGCATTTCATTGCATACTTTCATTCATACTTCTGTATCTACATATAAAGTCAGTCTGTGCAAGTTAGATGACCCTTTATAGTGGTCATTTAAGCCACATTTCCTTTACTATTGTGAGGTGCTGGAAAAAAAACCTGAATTTCCTTTTCTTTCTTTAGGGCAAGAAAAGAATACTGGGAGAATCTGAAGCCTGCTTCAGGCAGGCCATATTGTCCTTCAATGTCAAAGCCAGATGGCTGGGGAGTGACCAAAGGAGCCAGGGAGCTGATGCAACAGAAAGAAGCAACAAGTGAACAACAGCTGAAGGAGCTCTTCCAGAAACAGAAGTTCTAATCCACTGCAGTTGTGTAAATGTTAGAATGATTTATCTATAGGCCATCTCATGCTTCACAAGAAAATCTGTGAAGATGAGTACCCTGTTGAATTTAGTAGTTAACATATAATGAAAGACACAAAATGTAGAAAGAATGTGATTACAGATTAAATATGTCAAACTTGGATAATAAAATCTGTCTCTGGACAAATAGTTTAGACAATACACAGTCAGAATCAGGTTTGGATTCTCATAATAATTGAGCTTCTGTTAGCTAGCTGCCATTAATTGGGTAGACACGGAAATACGTGGAAAGTAGTAATTGGCTCAAATTACCTGTGAAAAGAAAAAAAGCCATCTTCCACTTGTGAGTCTGTTTTCCATTGGGGATTATGTAGGAGCTTCCTCAGACCTCAAGATTTGTTGAGGACTACTTCAGGGATACACAAGCTGCCAGTGCTTCAGATGCAGTTACCTATAGTCACTTTCTTGACTTCAAGAGAATAAAAGTAAACTGGAAAATACATTTATAATTGGAATCAAAAGATAAGGAGAATAAGATCTTGAAGGAATTTCTTAGATGCAGGAGAAAGGTCCAGAGAACTTTTAGGAAAGAAAAATGACAGGTAAATAACTCATTGTTTCTATGTCAAGGTACCATGTACAGAAGATTTACTCCTCTGGAGACTAAAAGGCTTAAAGATTATTCTGCAATTTTTTAAAAAATCAAATAAATTGAAAGTAATATGATGGAATTGTATTGTATTATCTTCACACCTTAAATCATAAGAGCTCAAACAGAATAACATACCTCCAGTAAACAACTAATCTTCAAGTGATCCAGCTGATTTCTCATGGATGTCTCATTGAAAACACTTGGTTATCTCAAAATATCACTTAAAAACTGAAGCTTCCTAAAATATAACTCCTATTTATGAGTAGTAAAACATTCCATGATATTTTTTAAGCTGAGTGATTCACTCTAGAATCTTAGCTGTAAGAAGACATCAAAAACCCTGTTGGCAAATAGATCAGTCCACCTAAGTTGGAATGATCTCTGCAAGCTCAAGATGAGTGAACAGTGTGCTGCTGCAGCAAAGAAAGCCAACAGGATGCTGGGCTGCATGAAGTGCATCACCAGCAGCAATAAAGAAGTTATTATCCCACTCTACTCAGCGCTTGTCAGGCCACACCTGGAATACTGTGTTCAGTTTTGATCCCTGCTATGCAAAAAAGATGTGGACAGGCTGGAGAGGGTCCAGAGAAGGGCCACAAAGGTGACCAAAGGACTGGGAAGCCTGCCGTATAAGGAAAGGCTGAGAGAACTGGCTTTGTTCAGCCAGGAGAAAAGAAGGCTTAGGGGGGACCTTATCACCAGGTTCCAGTATTTAAAGGGTGGCTACAAAGAAGATGGAGACTCCCTTTTTACAAGGAGTCACATGGAAAAGACCAGACATAATGGGTACAAGTTACTCCTGGGGAGATTCTGATTGGACACAAGAGGAAAATTGGAGGAAAATTTTCTACAATGAGAACAATCAGTCATTGGAATAATCTCCTGAGGGAAGTGGTGGATTCCCCAGCATTGGACACTTTNCTGGCTTTGTTCAGCCAGGAGAAAAGAAGGCTTAGGGGGGACCTTATCACCAGGTTCCAGTATTTAAAGGGTGGCTACAAAGAAGATGGAGACTCCCTTTTTACAAGGAGTCACATGGAAAAGACCAGACATAATGGGTACAAGTTACTCCTGGGGAGATTCTGATTGGACACAAGAGGAAAATTGGAGGAAAATTTTCTACAATGAGAACAATCAGTCATTGGAATAATCTCCTGAGGGAAGTGGTGGATTCCCCAGCATTGGACACTTTTAAGATGCAGCTGGACAGGGTGCTGGGCCATCTTGTCTAGACCGTGCGTTTGCCAAGAAAGGTTGGACCAGATGATCCTTGAGGTCCCTTCCAACCTGCTATTCTATGATTCTATAAAGTTAAGAAAACACACAGACATTTGTACACTGAATTTGTTGAGAACAGTTTTCTTAGGAAGGGTATCACTACACTTGGAACCCATAAAGGACACATTTCCATAGTTTATTTTTGTGAAATACCACAGAACTTAGATTTCTCTCTAGAATCTCATTCCCACCCATTCTGCATTAAAGCCACTACCTTTATGAAGATATTCTCAAAGTTAGTGTTGAGAGGTTTTGTTGGATTACTTTTTATGTGTAAGCTTATTTCATTATTTCTATCCATGCTGATATTCTGCAGTTCAGGGAACATTTAAATATGCAACACTTCAACGGGAAACTTTGAGTACTCTTTTCAGACTGTTATTGGCAGACAGATTTTAGAAAAAGCCATCTGCCTTCACCAAGCTTATAACAGATCAAAATAGTTACTAGCTGGTAATTTTGCCTGAAAACCAAAAGTAGACAAATCAAAAAAGTAGATATTTTTAAATGTAGATTATTTGGAAAGCATCCATGTAAGTATCTATGCACTACATTAAACTGCTTTCCTTCCTAAACACTTCTGGACATTGCCCCTACAGAAAATGGAATAATGCAAAATCTGTAAAACAGAAAGGCCACATAATTGATGACCACCAAAATGCATGTAGCATTAAAGACATAAGCATGATAAAGTGGCTTAAAATACAAGCTACAATTGATAAAGTGTTATGAACAATGATTACCAGTTTAGGGACTTCCTGTGGCAAAGGATGCAGCTTGACCGTCATACTCTATAGAAGCAGCTGGACTGATTTTTTTTGAAACTGTCCAAACATGCAAAAATTTGCATTGAAGTGAATGAGTTCACAACACAGAATATTGAAGAACTGTGGTATTTAAGAACGTGCTCAAATATGATGTAAGCATTTAATTTTAGATACTCAGTTTAAAAAGGATTAATTTTAACAGACAATAACAATGACAAGAAATATTTAAAAGGCTATTTGAAGCCATTCAAAATGAGAGCTGACCCAAGGGGGAAGCTATACAATCCCTGTTTGAGTCATAGCACAGGCTAGGCTTAGAAAGAAATTGACAGTGGGATGAAAACAAGTTGACAGGGTGCTTTATTGATCACTACAGAACCACAAACTATCAAAAAAAAAAACAAAACCAAAAAATTCTGAGCAGCAAAGCCAACAAAGCTTTATCTTCCATTTTTTTCTGTGTAACATCTTAGTCGGGGTAAGGGACCTGTTAGATTTGTTAAAGCTTTCTAATGGTTTATTACATGACTTGTTAAGGAAATAAGACAGGCTGACAGCACACTTCTAGGAAATTTGTTTCCTTAGAAGGCCTGTCTGAAAACTTAGATAGGAGGTGAAAGGGGCTTTAGAAGGACAACTCCTGTATTTAGTACCCTAAGACAGGATCAGCTATTCATAGGGGAAGACTTTTGTTTAACCTGTTTCAAAAAACATCTAATGATGGAAATTTCATGCCAACCCCAGGCAGTCCAGTTACTTCACTCTTCTTAGTAATTTTTTCCTAATTTGAATATTCCTTGATGGAATTTATATCAATTATTTCTTTCCAGCTCACTACAGACATGAAGAATGTATTACCTTTGTCTTTGCTGAAGACTTTTGTACATTTGAAGATTTACATACATTTCTTGTTTTTCTCTTAACTGAACAGACCCTGTTCATGCATTCTTTCCCTGTGGCCTCTGAGTCTGTGATTCATCATAAACCCAGAGATCATCTCCATCAGATCTTCTCCTAGAGCTTCCTGCCTCCATGTTGGTTTTTTGGTTTTGGTTTTGGTTTTAACTGGAAGTGAAGTGATCTGAACCTTGGTAGTTCAGATCCAGAAGAGAAAACCCAAAGTCTTTGCTATCTAAAGAATAAACGTTTACTCATGAGGCTGAACGTCAGGACAAGAGGGATCTGAACAAACCATAAACTTCAGAAACCACAAGGTCACTCTCCATGCTGCACATGAGAAGATGGCTACATTTTTAGTCAGCTCCGAAGTTTTCCAGAACCCCATACAAAAAAAAGGCCTAAAAACCTGCTGTTTAATGTGACTGGCCTGGTCTGTAAACTGCAGGAAAGCAAGAAGGATTGTTTTGTAAAGAAGGTTATTTTGGAGTAAGTTACAAAATCACAGAAAACCTTTTTTTTTTCTCTGCACTTTTGAAAAGAGAGTTTTCTAGGAATCCTACCAAATCCGAAATCTCCGCATACCACAAATTTCTTCCTTAAGTGTTTTATAGCTCATGCCTTCTTTTTTAACTCTGTATGCAAATGCAGTGGCAGTTTCAGTGACATTTTTTAACCTAAGCATTAAAAGAAGTGGATTCATGTATCTGTCTTGTTCTACTCCATTGACTTTATAAATATCAAACATAGACTAATCTCATTTAATCCTGTAATGCATTAAATTATTTTAAGTATAGACACCATTGAAAAAGGATGGGCAGAATATTATCATAAAATGTATTCTTTCAGCATCTTGCTTTATTACAAAAATTCTTCATTACCTTTTCTTTATGTTCCACTTTATTGAGAGAGATGGTATCTGGTGTAAGTTTTATATGAGATACAACCTCCACGACATACAATTTCATGGAATTATGATACTAAATTTGGTCAACAGTGTATACTCTGTATATACACAACTCCTGAGACAGACAGCAATCAATTACATCCAAACTTTAGGACTCTGTAGATGGACTTTCCACATATTTTGGTCAACTTCACTTGGAGATCCAGTATCCAGAAAAGTTGTAAATCTGAAAAGTAAATTTGGGTAACAGGACGTTCTGCACTCAGAGTGGAGGGTAGTTGGTACGAAATTAATTTCAAAGCAGATTGAAGAAGTGTGTGTTTGGAACAGGGAGAAGAAGCATGATTCTATATCACGACTAACAAAGCAACAGCAAACATGCATCAATCAAAAAATGCTTTACAAGCATTACCAGTTATCAACGGGTAGATCAAGAGTGGTTTGTATCATTCATTTGCAACACTTGCATGTCACCGCTTAAACACTGGAAGGAAATAGTCAAAAGCAAATAAGACTTGCTTTGCAATTTACTTGTTTGCAAATCAAAAGAGTGCTAGAAAGTGACCAAACTTGTTCAGCCCAGTAGGCTAGTCTTTGCCTTTTGGCAGNTCAATTTTTATTTCTAATTAAAAAAAAAAAAAAAAGTAGGGCAGTTCCACCCAGGAAAAAACAAGAATAAAAAGACTGTATTATTCTTTGGGTAAAGCACCACTGTTCTTCTGCCACATTTGGAAAAGAAGTCTTTCCCTGTAAAAGGAAAGGCTTGTACGCGGGAAAGTTTGCATGTTCTTTTCAATTCTGTCAACTGGCCTGCTGCAAGATCCTGCTGGCACTTCCTACAAACCTTTCCGTAAAAAGGCATTTCTCAGTAGTATCACAGTACTACAGCTTCATGGAAAATCAAAGATGTGTCCTATTACGGCAAAAGCTTTTTAAAAATTTTGTTTCTCACTATAGTTTCTGCTCAGACTTTTTCCTATATGACGAAATCTCATCGAATTGTACTTTAAATACGCAGGCTCGTAGCAACCTGTGCAAATACTGCCTCCTGGCGACTCTTTGTATGGCTGCAGGACGGGGGAAGGGGGAACCTCAAATGGCTTCTCAGGTTTGTATACACGGACAGAAATCAGAAGAGCAATTAATTTCTATTTAATTTCAGAACAGACTTAATTATACTTGTATTTGTTACTTAACAAGGAATGTTTTCTTTACAAGAACCGTCAAAGTTAAGTCTTCAATTATGCAACGTTTCAATCTTATTTTCTGCCAGAAAAAAAAGGATAGGGCTGAGGTTTTCTTTGAATATGGCCAGGTCAGCTCTTATTTTTAAAAAATCATGTGGCATACAATGTAGACAAACAAATTTTAAATTATAAGGCACAGGACAGTGGAGAAAAAAGTTGGAAGGTAGTTAACAAATGTAAAATTTATATCTAAACACTACAGTCTCCTTGCCTCCCCTCTAACACTACTTCGAAGTCCCAATATTATTAGAATGCAAACTTCCAAAGTTTAGTTTTTAGTAGTTAAGAAATTTAACCAGATGTCCTTAAATCTGCCTACTTGTGTATTTGCCCTACACAGTAAGTAATGCAGAGGCAAAGAGACACTGTGCAATATTAAATGTCATACAGCACTGCATCTACCACACAATAGGGCAGAATTAGATGACCTGACAGGCACTGCTGTCCACAGGGCTAGACTTTGCCAGGATTCTGTCTGATATCCTTGGCAAGATTGCCCTACAACTGAACAGCAAATTGAGGCTATATTCTTTAAACCTTCTACTGCCTTTCCCAATGCTTTTATTCATACGAGAATTCTTGTCTCAGACAAATCATTGTTATTCCACCCTACTTTCATACTGCTATACCTATGTCTAATGTGACTGGTTCTGCTGGTTCTGCTAGGCAGACAGGACTCTTAAAGATAATTAGTATTTGCACCATTGACCTGAAAGACGATTTGCCTTTTTTTTTTTTGGACCTGAAGGTGTATGTGCTCCATTCTATTTACACTGATACAGCAGCACAAAGGGACAGAAACCAGATTAGCTGTGTTTGCCTGGAAATGAAGCAATCATTGTGTGGCATGACTCTTACCCACTAGCTTCTTCTTACACATGGGAATATGGAACGTTGCAAAGGTGTAATACTGTGGCCAGGACAGCTCACACTCCAGTTGCCTTTGACTAGAAAATTAAAATTGTTCACCAGTTTTGTCATGTAAAACTGTGGATGGAAGGCTGCACGGGAGTACGAAAATAAAGAATTATGGTCTATTCATGCTTCATATTTATGCTAGACAGAATTGTTATGAACTGCCCAAGGTGTAACTGTAGCAACTCAGACCTTTGATTTTTACTTGTAATTTTTACCAGAATGTTTAATCTAAAGTACCCTGAGGTGACAGCGAAAAGCCGTGTCAGGAAGTTGTCCTCAGCTGAGGATAGAAAGGAGATGGGAGCATGTCCAAATGGTAACTGCCAGCACTTTTCAAATTGTATTGCAGAAAATTCTTTGGCAAAACAAGGATTTGGTGCTTGGTTCAAAGCTTTGTGCATAAACCATGGAAAAATCCTCTGCAGACCTGATTAGCTATTCTGTTCTCACTAATATATGCGGATCATGGATCTAAATCAGTATTCTCGTGGGTTATTAATAGTCGGCCATACCACAAAGGTGAGCATTCAATGCTGACAGACAAAGGCACTTCACTCCAGACCTCTGGTCTGCAGTGCTTCCCTGTGGTGTAGCTGAGCAGCCTGGATCAAGGCAGATAGAGTCACACAGTGTAGCTAACTAGAGCAGAGGCACTAAAAGTAAGGATAAACTCTGTTCACTATTAGGTATGTCTTCACTGTTCATGGCTCAGTTTAATAGTCTGACTAGAATAGGATCTGTTTTAATAGGGTGTCTGGTTAACAAACATTTATCTGAAGCATAAAGAGATTTCTGAGTAACATAGTCTATTCAATTACTCAGCTATCTAGTTGTAGCTAATAAAGCTCTTTCATTTTGTTGTCACAATATCCTGGCCTCATTTCTAAAAGTAGTGCGTAAATGTGTGTTGTGCATGTGATAGGTTTACTTATGAATGCAGTCCTATGGGCACCCTACAGCTATAAAAGGTGCTTTGCAGACACATCTGGTAGGATACACTTCATTTTTTTCTGCCCATAGAGAACATAGTGACATTTTGGTTAGAATTTTCAGTGACCTGACACATGGAGTTCATTAAAATAATAAAATGTGTGATACTCACAGCTCAAGATTTCCTTACACATGAAAGACTAATATTTTCCATGTGAAAACCTGCTGCCCCTCAGCGGTTTCTAAAGGAAACAAAAGAACAGTGCCATCGATCACTCAGAACAGTAAGGACCTGCTTAGAATCTGCTGGTTAATAACTAAATCGTTAGCGTGGCTAGCTCAGTCGGTAGAGCATGAAACTCTTAATCTCAGGGTTGTGGGGTTGAGCCCCACATTGGGCCAAATTGTAGATGAGTGACCTGCATGTATCCACATATATATATCTGTGTGTATGTAGATTTAATAGATAAAAGTAATACTAATCTGTGCAAGACGCAAATGGTATGGAATAAGGGGTGGAAAGTCCTGGTTTGAGGTAAAACAGGACCAATTTTGTTCAGTAACTTCGCTTCTTAGCTGGGCCTGTTCTCACTGCTGAAATTAACAGCATATTGTGCAGACAATGTTC
>VZSZ01005654.1:24978-39559 GCA_013398815.1 Ibidorhyncha struthersii
GTGAACGGATTATGATGCTAAGTTGGTCTACTTACTTCCTGAGCCTACTAAATGTACCTCCTTCTGTCCAAACCATGTGTGTTGTCATTTCCCATAGGGTCACAATGAACTTTGAGTTAGATGGTAGCTGTAGGTCATAGTGGATCCTGGAAATGGCAAGGAGGGAGACGCTATAGAAAACAAATTCTGAAATTCCTCTGAAAACTGGCCCCGATGGTTAGAAGCATTCAGTGCTTGCAACTACGGATGTAGCCAATGTGACCTGCAAGCAGTTTGCATGACCAAAACAAAATTCTTCACTGAGTAAAGAAAATCAGACTTGGATTCCTCATCTGAAATAACATCTAGTCTCTGCAACCACTAATAGCATGAATAAACAACAAGGACGTAGCAGAAGGTTATGGTAATGAAAGTGCAATTCATCTGAAGAAGCTTATATAATTGGATTACATTTATATAACCTCCGTTCTTGCAATATCTCAGAGCTTCATAGTCTTTTAAAGTGTTTAATTTTACAGGAACCCAGTGAGGTAAATAAGTACTGACCATCTATTTTACATCTGGGAAGCCAAAGCAAAAGAAGAAACAGGGACTACTTTCAGACCAGTTCAAGTTACCTTCACTATCATAAATACCTCCTCCACTGGTGCCATAGGGAAGCTGGGTCTTCCAGCCTTGTATAAAGAGTGTCCTGAATCACTGAGCGGCACACTCTTAAACCTACATGCCGTAGAATAGAAAGCTGACAGTGGATATCAACAAGTCCTATAGGTCAGGCAGAAAAAAATTGGGGAAAGCAGGATTTCTGAAAGTAATCCTTTAATGTAATGACAGTTGTAGGTGAGCCAGAGGAAAGCACAGGCCCCTTACCTAGCTTCATAAGGTCCTGTAGGAACTTCTGGCAGATGTTCACAAAGCCACTTTGCCCTGGGATTGCTTTCTTCCCAACAGACAGTTAGCTCCCTCTGCTCTCCATGACTTTTTTTTTCCATTTAAGAGACCAAGAGCCTCATTTTCAATTCAACTGAAGATGATTATAATTGATGTGAATTATGCAAAGCCTTTTGTCGCATTTTCCATTCTGGCTTGTTCAAAGCCCTGGATCTGAAACCCCATTCTTTACTGCTGTTCCAGGTCTGAATCTGTAGAGCAATCCCATTTCTAGTATCAGAAATCTTTGTCTGGTTGATCATTTTAGCAATTATGATTTGTATGAACATAAGCCACTACATTTAAATTTGAGTTAGTGGACAAATACCATCAGATGAAACTGTCCTTTAGTAAGTCCTTTGCAATCCATAAATAGCTCTGCTGAGAGCATAACAAAGGCCCTTTGTGTTATGGCACAGTGGAGCCAAAAATGTTCTCTGAGCAAAGTTTGTTTTCACTATAATTACATACAGCTCATACATAAAACAGCTTGTTGTGCTGTAGCCAAAAATGTAGTCCTTTAGATTCCATGAACATCTTCATCTATCTATATTAACAATAGAAACAAATATATGGTAAGACCATTTATATTTCACTGGTTCCTTTCTTTTATTCTATTTAATATATTACTTCTTGTCTCAGGACACAGTCCTGCAAGAATCTTACTGCTGGCACAAACATCTGCCTGTACAAAGGGTCTTGCAGCACTGGGAGTTCAGTCAGTGAGTTCAGGACCATGTTGATATCTTTTGGGATAGTGCCTGTTACTGATCCTGGCTGGAGACTTAAAAATCTGCAGAAAATGTAGCAAATATATTTCCAAATACTGCAGAAAAAGCTGAGAATAAAGACTTAGATTATTTTATTTTTTCATATTGGGTGTACTCAGAACAGGAGGATGTATTCAAACTTTCCAGTGAAAGCTTAGATGCCTAAGACTTTATTTTAGGAAACTGAATATATCCTCAGCCATCTTCATCAGCTGAAGCATCCTGTCAGGATGATCCATTTGGAAACTTCTCAACAATTAAATAATTGTTCTGCACTTGAAATGATCGAAACAATTTGGGATCCCCCAGTGTTGGTGGGAGAACCAAACAATACTCCCTACAATAAAGTACCATAAATCAGCTAAGAAATTTTGTTCCTTAGTCATTTGTCTTCACATCCCTGTATCCTTCCATTCCACAGTATAATGACTGTAGAGGCAGATGCCGATAATATCCTAATTCTCTACTGTGTTCTATCTTGTATTTCAGCATTTAATATCTTCCTTTCTGAGAGCGCTAGTGGGAAAGCAAATGATGAAAATCTACAGTGCCATTTCATTTCTCGGTAGTGTATGTTTCTCTGCCACTACAACATTTAGGTTTGTATGGTTCCAGGAAGAATCACCTTTTACAGAAATAATTTTCCCTTTCTAGAAATCTATAGTCCATAACAGGCTGCTATAGTGACCCATATCATCCTCATCCTTACTCCTAGTGAAAGGAAAGAACAGATGAGGTGGCTATGACACAATGAGAGGTGGAACAGACCAAAGGACAGCTGGTAGCTGTAATACTTCAGAAATATATAAATACTGTCCTTCTCTGTTGGGAATGGGTCAAATCCCTGGGGGCCTCCGATCAAAGCAGCTAAGATTTGTGCAGATCGCAGTTTACTTTGCTGAGAAAGCATGAATAAGATGCCACCATTGGAAAATTTCTCTTACTGTTGGGAGAAGTCCCTTTTCATCTCAGTTTCTGATCTTTTTTTCCCCCAAGAAGCAAAAGACAATTCTGACCCTGACACAACCTACACAATTGGAGCAGTATCTAGCTACTATTCCCACCAGCAGGCTGGGAGCCACATGACCAGAGATCCATAGTCCTCTGATTTCTCTCTTTCACTTCCTTGCACTGCTCTGAGAAAAAAAAACTGTTCTTGCAAATATGCCACTTCACTGTTACATAGTCTGGCATCTTACCACGGTAGAGCTAATGCTCAAGGACCACCTGGCCCACCTCTGTCAGAAGACCAGTTTGTATTGGAAAGCAGTGACTATACAAGAGCTCTGCAGTAGGTTATAGTAGTAGCTTTGTCCCCTCCACTACTACCACCTGCATCTGCTTATGCTCCATGCTCTACTCACTCTACTGGTAGCAACAACTGGGAGCAAGGAATGCATCGAAAACCCTTTTGCATGTCCCACACACACAGGTAGGCCAGACCAGTGTTGTCCTAAATCACAATCTATATAAACACAGCCTGGAAATCATAGAATCACTTAGGTTGGAAAAGACCTTCAAGATGATTGAGTTCAACCGTAAACCTAATGCTGCCAGGTCCACCACTAAACCATGTCTCTAAGTGCCACGCCTACACATCTTTCAAATACCTCGAGGGATGGTGACCCAATCACTTCCCTGGGCAGCCTGTTCCAGTGCTTGACAACCCTTTCGGTGAAGACATTTTTCCTAATATCCAATCTAACCCTCATATTGTCATGTTGTCATATTAACAATGACAACATAAAATTGTGACACAGAGCATGAAACAAATCTCTTACTGGCTCAGAGGCTGCTGGCTTTGATAGCAATAAGCAAAACTCTGGAATACCTTTTTTTGGTGGTATTCAAAAACAGAACCTAGAAAGAAACAAGGTAAAAGTACATAAATTACAAAGGCACATCCAACCTAGAATCTAAAAATTGCCTGTTCATTACTTTTCAGAAAGCTAACATGTAAATTCTATAAAAATAAGTGAATAAGTACATAACATAAAAGGTCGCTAACCATGATAGATAATATCATTGCATGGAAAGTATACCTTTGCCTGTTTCACGGTAAGGAACATCTCAAGGGAACAGATGATTTTACTGGTATAAATTAAATAAAGCTCTTCATCAGAAAGAAGTAAGACTTGCTCCAAGAATCAACACACATTTTATATTTATTGCTAAACCTCTGGAAATAAAATCCTTCAAATGACCGCTTGTCTAAGCAGTTTCAAGCTAGCTGATAAGCTGCACCGACAAAAATACTCCTTCACCCGAAAGCCAGAGGAAAAGGCAAACTCAGCCGCGAGGAGTGTTCTGTGCTATGGAAGGAAAACTCTACACACATTTCAAATGTGTGCCACAACTAAAGGCTGGCAGATACGGGATCCAGCAGAAAAGAACCTACAAGAAATCCCTTTTAAATTTAAAATTGCAGCAGAAAACAAAATTAAAATATTAACATAGGCATTTTGGACTTTGGAAACTTTAACAATGGGAAGAGTCTGCCAAAGCAGGACTACCTGTAGCAAACTTCAAGGTAGTGCTGCACTTCAGTTTCAACACATCATAACCACCTGTATTATCTCTGGAAACTAGTAACACACTGGCAGTCTGGGCCCTAAATTCCATCTTTAGGTACTATCTGCCTGCACTTCAATAAAAAGTTCAGACTTAAATAATGATCAAAAATATTGATAAATTCACTAGACACCCAATAGGAAAAGAAAAACTAGAAAAGCTGACCTGAAATTTTTACTAAAAAGTGTCATTAAAATATGTGGCATTTAGACAACTCAGTGGTCACTGAAAGGTAATTCCAGAAGTAGCACTAAATCCCTGAGTTTTACCCAGTTTACTACCATAGAGCCATAAAGAATATTCTGTAGTACTCGATCAGCTAAGTGTCCAGTGAATAAGTCTTTGATCTGTGAGCTACTGCAGCACTTCACTGAAGTTGCTGGCATGATAATCATTTTCCATTCAGCCTATTTCAGGAAACAATCTTGAGGGACCCCTTTGCTCAGCAATGGCTAAAATTGCAGCAAATCAATCACACAAGGACTAGGGCATGCTGAGGGTGGGGCAACAGCGGGGCTGTATGGTCCCGTGGCTTCTCCTCAAGTGTGGGAAATAGCACAGACGCCTGGGACTGATTTGAGTGCAGAAGAGTGAGTGTGTGTGTGTGTAGGCATTCACATGTATACACGTTTTTAACAAACAGTGCAGTGAAGAGAAGCTCTGCAGATGCAGACAAGTCGGCAAAAAAAGCAAGACACGACCAGAGAAACAGCAGCAGGAACACGACCGTGAACAAAAGTAAAGCAGCTTTTGGGCTGTCTGTGCTGAAGAAGGCTTGGAACTGCATACAGAGAAATTTCCTCCTGTTACTTGAGTTCAAATATACTCAAAGAAATATGCTTAGCCTCTCTAAAAGCCCTGGATTGCATTACAAAAATACCCAGCTGCATCTTCATTTTCTTCTTTTACTGGAAATACCCTGCGATTCCTTCCAAACTGATGAATTATTCAGGACAAAATGGAGAAACAATATTAAGGTAGAAAATTTGGGAAGCTGTACAGGAACTGGAACTAAAATCTAAAATCAGAGTATTATCTGGAATGTATCTGCAACTAGTTTGATTTCTGGGGTTTGGGTTTATACTTTTGAAATTGAAATAAGCCACGTCTTCAACTACTTGATTTATGAAAGTTGCACAATGCTATGACTGTACTTTATGTCTATATAAAACTGTTGACCAAGAAAAAAACTAGGTTGGAATTCACTTTTGATGCAAACAGACCTCCTTAGTGCCTCTTCTACCACCCACACTCCTACCTCCAGAATGTAGACGGCTGTCTTAGTCTCGCCTGCTCCTTCCTCATCTCGCCTATCAGGAAGCAAACTGAGTGCACATACCAACAGTGTTAGTGAAAACAGTAGAAGTTGTTACTGACTGAAATCGCTATATTGGAAAAGAAAACACACCACACATATATTAAAAATTAATTACACAATTTGCTTGATTTCCTTTAACAAAAAAAAAAAAAAGTTGAAAAGAAACAATGCAGTAACTTAACCAGAGCCATATATTACTTTGTATTTCAGGGTATCTGTGCTGCTCCAAACACTACTTTGGTTGAGGTACAAACCTATGTACTTGCTGAACACTGGAATACACTCAGAATATTATTTTCCTCCCTGTTGTTACTGCAAGAGACTACAAGAGCTTGTAGATGATGTACCTTTTCTAGACATAACCACACATTAGAATCAAAAGGCTACAAAATGTCCCCCAGGAACTGGGAGTTGTAGCTAGAAATCGGAAATAGCCTCTGCAATCAGCAGTGCCAATTGCAAAATGAAAGCAAGCTGAAGTAAAAAGTATGCAGAGAAGAGCTGGTCAAAGATGAAGGCACAAAGACTATTGCTTTGATTTAATTTTTAGTGATTTTTAAAGGAATAATGTAAGAAAATAAAACATCTTTATGTCTATAAATATATACAATTTATGAGCAAGGGAGAAAACAACTTGAAACTTTAAAAAATATTATAGGGTCAAAATTTCAATACAATTTTGTCATACACTAAAAACATTTTAAGTCAAGTTATCTTCTTGAAGGAAAATGTAGTAGAGGAAACCTCTTTTTTAATTCAAAAGGCTATTTAGATTTTAATTGGGGCACCCAAGGTAGGCCAGCAACAAGAATACAAGTGAAGGTATTAGAAAGAGGCAAACAACCAAATTAGGAAGAAAACATAAGCAGTGAAAGTAGAACAGGAGTGAAACAAACTGCTTACATCTTGCCGCAGTGCTCTGAAAGCTTTTGTTTCACTTCTCTTTCACACTCACCCTGTCCTCCCCAAGGATCTCAGTGTTTCACAACCGTAGAGATGCATCATCATGAGAATGCATTTGCATCACAGCACATCCTGCATTATCTCAACCTTTGTTTTTCTTGACTTGCTTCACACCTCCATCATTGACTACAGTCCATTAAAATTACTTGGCGTGCACTTCTGAGCCATCACTCTGTCTCCAACAAACACACCACTGCAGATTCCCACCCAGCAGTTTCCTCTCCCTCTACAGCAGCACCTTCCATTTCCCTCCAGGCTGCAGCTCCTCTCACCGACAGAGTTCATAGATAGCAAAATGTATTCATGCGGCTAAATTGGAGAAACTGCTTCTTTCAGGGCAGTGGAAGATCTAATTACAAAACAGTCCTTAGCCCTTATTCAGGCACCAATTAATTCCTCCTGGGCCCCAAACCCCTTTTGTCTTGTAGGTTGAAGACACAGTATCTCCCATTGCTTCTTTGCCCTTTAGAAGCCACAGTATTCCAGCAAAATAAATTTGAAACTGCTCAGTATTTCACAAGGAAAATGCTTATATTACTTAAAAGATTCCCAAAGTTTCATTTTAATAATGAAATAAAAATGTTTTCCTTTGAGAAGGAAAACAAAACAACCCACAAATTTCTTTGCATTCCTGTCTAATGTCACTGAAACTGGTTTTATTTCCAGTAAAAGTGGAGGAGAAATTGGAACAAAATTGAAAAAAGTCTTTGGTTTTCTTTAAATCTTTTCGTACAAAATCAGGCTGTTTTGCCTACAAGCCCAAAAGAGGGAAGGGGTTTGACCTCCCACCAAGGCCCTGGCCTGAGGGGCAGAAACTCATGTCCTAAGTTGCGCAAAGCACAGAAGTCCAGCTCAGTTGGTATGAAAAAGATATGCAGTTAATCCGAAATTCTGCGGTAAAGATGGGAACTACCAAGTAGACTGTAGGACAGGAAATATCATTAAATGTAGCTTAAGAGAATGTTTGCTGCAGGCTGAAGAGAAAAACAGGGCTTGGGTACCTGTGTGGAAGCCCAGCCAAACCAACTGTTTTGACCACCAGTGTCGTGGTTTAGGCCAAATTGGCTACTGGGGACGTGGGGGAACCCAGATGGGACTGACAGATGCTCCCCTATACCCCTCTTCAAAGACAGAGGCAGAGGAGGGGAAAAGAGACTTATGAGTTTAGAAGGAACTAAACTACTTTAATGAAATATTAATAATAAAATAAATAGTAAATAATGAAATATATACAAAACCGTATCAAGCTCCCAGGATGACAATCACGTCACCAGCTGGCACTGGGGCAGTCCCAGGCTGGACTCAGAGAAGATGGAAACTGGATGCCGGATCAGGATCAAAGGCAGATGAACAGAGTCCTCCTCAGACGTCGGCCATTGCAGAAAGAGAGCTGACCCTCTCATCCCTCAGCTTTTATACTGAGCATGAGGCAGATGGGATGGAATACCCCCTTGGTCAGTTTTGGGTCACCTGTCCTCTCCGCTCCTCCCCACAGGTGGGACCCCTCTACGCTTTTCTGTTTCTGACCCTCCAACGAGGAAAGTAACAAAGTTACCTGCTCTTGGCTGTTATAGCAATAAGTATAAGCAAGAGCTTCTCTGTACACCATGCCTTGGCATCAACTACAAACATAGGGCTTATCACTGGGAGTGAACAGTGTCTGTACAATATGCTGTTAATTTCAGTAGTTAGAAGAGGCCTAGCTAAGAAGTAAAGTTACTGAACAAAACTGGTCCTGTTTTACCTCAAACCAGGACAATCAGGAAACAAAGAAATGTAGAGAGGTCATTTGGTCCTAAAAGACGCAGCAAAATAAACATGAAATAAACTTCCATGAAATTTTTTATGATGGGGGCAGTGACACTGGAACAGGTTGCCCAAATAAGTTGTGGATGCCCCATCACTGGAAGTGTTCAAAGTCAGGTTGGACAGGGCTTTGAGCAACCTGATCTAGTGAAAGATGTCCCTTACGTGGCAGGGGGGATTGGACTAGATGATCTTTAGAGGTCACTTCCAACCCAAATCATTTTATGACTGTCTTATAAAATTAGGTTTTCCTCCTAAGGTAAGGAAGAAAACGGTTAATAAGGGCTAGTTGATGTTTACCCTGTATCCATTCCAGCTCAAATCAAAGTGTGATGATTCTTTAAAGAAAACGAAGTCAGTAGCATGGTAAATCATGGTACTTGAAGAGTTATGCGTGGCTCTCAAACTATAATAGCAGCTCAGATTATCTGATTTTCTGATATTCAAAGGGACATGCCATGAGAGAAGCTCAGACAGAGAAAAGACAGCCAGGAAACATCAGTGTTGAGCAGAGGTAGCAGGCTGTAAAACAGTATTACCTATAAAAAACAGAAAAGATGAAAGCTAGAAAGGTCTCCAAGTGCCCATCCAAGGACCGTGAAAAGATTGTGTGGCAAACAAGTATATCCACTGTGATCTTTCTGGGTCTCCTCCTCAGTCCTAAGAAAAACCCCGACTAGAGCAGTGCCTAGAGGGCTGTGTGCATTGATGCTGCCCCTTCCTCCAGCTTAAGCAGTGCAGCCAATGGAAGACAACTTGCATTCCTGCCATCACATCTTTTCACTTATGCCCCTTTTGTTCCCCAATATCTTCCCCTTTCTGCTCCTCTTCCTATCCTTCTTCTTCTGTCTTTGCCGGCTAGATCACTCCTTTTGGCAGCACCAATGCAAGTCTAAAACAGGGAGGCAGAGAAAAGCAGTGTCTTTCACCAGCTCAGTGCTCATAAAAGCCAAATCTTGGAGTAACCATGTGCTATGCTCAGTCGCCTCTAGCAACAATGTTGTAAATTAAAGTCAGGAGCAGAAAGAGAAGGTGCATTTTCTAACTTGGCTTTTTCTTTCTTTTCCCCTTTTGTGTGTGCTTGTCTTAATTTATCATTCAGGAGGCAGATTCAGGCTTTTATCACAACAGTAATAACAGCAGCTCTGGATCATCATCTTAACTTTTTCTTCATCCAAAAAGAACAGTTATTACCATCTTTAATACCACCTAAAAGGCTGCCAAATACAACAGTTTCTCTTATTATAAGATACAAAACAAAACAAATGATGACTACTGCAGCTATGGAGAAAGGAAGTAAGAGATGTGGTTAAAATCTCCTTCAACTGCTTTCCCTGCTTTTTTCTTTTCTTTGTGGCTAATAAAGGTTTAAACTTCTGGGTTTTTTTTGTTGGTTTTTTTTTTTTTTTTTTTTTANTTTTTTTTTTAAGATGTGGGTGTTTGTTGAAGGACATTTGGGTGTCTCTGAATGGCCAGACTTTAACTATTCAGTATTGTACAGTGGGTCATATAAATAAATACCTTTGACCCTCCTGACTCATTTGTTCCAGTAAAACAGGCTTAATGCTTCTAATTAATACAGGATGCCACTATTGTCTCTCCATCCCCCACAGACGACTCTATAAACACTGTGCCATTGTTTCTTCATTGTTTTCTTCTTCCCAGTGCTCTTCCTTTCACTGCTTAGCTGCCATTCCTTGGGTTACCGCCCCATCCTTACTGGCTTAGGAGCCCCAACCATTCCTGCTCTCCCCAGGAAAGAGCTGTTCTTACCTGGATGTACTTTACTGAAGTGAAATGCAATCCTTTATGCTAAAACTCATAGTCTTTACTTCTGATTATATAAACCTAAGAAAACAAATTTCTTCCGATGATGAGAAGATGAGGCCTGAGGGCCTTTTTATAGTTCAGATCATTCATATTCTTGCCTTCAAGATTCTGGCCTACAACAATAGTAAAATTTGTTTCCCCATTGCAGCTTATCCCTCCCTTCTGGCCTTGGCAGCCACTGCAGCCTCTCCATTTCTTCCCGCAGCATCTCCATTTCTTCCCACAGCATCATTCCCCACTGTCTTCTGTGTAGCCACTTTCCTTGGAAAGACTGTCTATGCCAGGCTCCTAGGTATCCATCCAATTTATTATGCCCTGCTACTATCAGAGATTCTAGTCAATATAGAGCGAAAGGACTTCACCAATATTGAAACTGCAGAAGGTAAATAAGTTGGACACAAGGAAACATCTTCCCATCACAAAGAAAACTTTGTGGTATAGAAGTTCTGCCTTAATCTGTTAAGGTAGTCCCTGATTCTGTAATGAAGTCCAAGACATAGTCCTTGATTTTGTAATGAAAGTAGCAATATCTGCCTCAACCTAAGCCAGGTAAGCCTACCCTGAGTTCTGTTCAAGCAGCCACCTAAAATCTGTGGTCAAATTATGCTGAAGCCAGGCTCTTGGTAATTGTTTAACAAAAGAAGTCTGTTGCCACCACCTATGGCCCCATTGCAGGTTGCCCTTTTTATACCAGCCTTTTAGCAGATCCCTGATCCTGTTTCTTAGTGCCTGCTCTGACTGTAAACAAGTCAACAGGAACAGCTTATCTGAAATATTTGCCCTACTACTTGGAATGGAAGATGTTCAAGTCAGTGGGACAATTCAGGGCAGTAAAATTTAGCACATACATGTCTTTAAAATATTAGTATAATAACAATGCAGATTTGATGGACTGTGGAGACTCACATTCAGATAGGTGTAATAAGGAATTGCAAATCAATTACATTGAAGTTATATTTTTGATGACTGAAATTCCATAGAAGCTTTTGCAGTTCTACAAATAAAAAATAGGGTCCTGCAGTAAAAAATACTTTTCACTGTCATATAAAATACATTTGGTAATGCTCAGAATCCTCAGGAAAATTCCACATGCAATTTGTGAAATTAAAATGAAGGGATGCTAAACAAAGGCACTAGATGGGCAGTCTTGTTATTAACGAGATCACCAGTGAAACATCCATTCCCAGAAGGAAATGATCAGTATCTCACTGGAGTAAAGGTAAACAAGAGATGAGATGATAGAAGCTTTTGATTCAAGACACTGAACTCCTCTGACATATGCAATAAAACCAGAACACATTGCAGCTGACTTGAATTAAGTTGCAATAGGTGAAGATCTTCAGTAGGTCTGTTTCTGTCAGCAGACATATTCAAAACTTCGGCTGAAATTGATCAAAAGACAGAATAGGTTAAAGTCCATCAAGTCTTACAGAAAACCACTAAAAGAATGCAATTGTTAATTACGGAAGAACCAGTGATATTTTAAGTAAGCAGAAATAGAGTGATTAATGCCTATATGAGTTTTCTGTGTTGGTAAACAAACAAGGAATTACCAAGCAAAAGAAACAGGGCTATCTTTCAGTGTTCAACAAATAGAAAATAACATGACCATTAAGAAAACAAATCTTATACTACCAAAAAGGATCCAGTGAACAGTGTAAATGAAAAAGAATAGAATGTAACAGCTAACAGTATCAATAACATTAATTTAAAGAAGAGCACGTTTTTTCCCCAACTATATTTGTCTAAGACATCTCTCCTTTATTTTAAACATTGCCAGTCTTATGACAACCTGAGTATCTCCAAAAGGAGTAAACATACAGAATATAGCTTTGATACAATTAAACAGAAAGGATTTGCCACAGTATGATGACAAGAAATTACCAACAGGAACTTAGAATTACATTACTTAGAATTACATTACTTAGAATAACAACTCAGAATTCTTTAGATTGTGCATCAACAGCCAAGGACGTTAAGACGTGTTTGTCATATGATGCAATGCTAGGAATAAAGACTGGCTGGAAAAGGTGTCAGCTGGTAATTAATGACAAGCACATGAGAAATCATTAATAAAAACTATTCCTATGGATAACCAGCTTCTCTGCAAAGAAAACAAGACTACAGCCTTAAAGCAAATATACAATATCATAATAAAAATTGGTTTGTCTTATATATGCTATATTATGCCAAAACCAAATAGCTGATTGTTAAAATATATGATAATAGCTCATAGTGCCATTAGGTTTCATTTCAGTAATGTCAGGTATGGAGCAAATTTGTTGAACAGATGCTGAAAGTAAACCTTGGTAATATGAGAAGCAGAGCCTGAGCTAGCAACACTGAAATGCCAGTCTCAGAGCCCACTGCTGGGTATGCTATGCTAGACTGATCTTCTGAGAAAACAAGGCTTACACAATTGCCATCCATCTGCCCATGTCCCTACCACTCCACACCTAATAATAATTGGATGTGCTGGCCAATTTTTGCACTGAATTGCAAAATAATTCAGGTTGGATGAGTCCAACTCCTGAAGTATCCAAAGGTAAATTAATATTAACAATGTTGAATCACAAAATGATTCAGACTGGATGAGACCTCAAGAAGTCATCTGGTTCGACTGGTGAAGTGTCAATGGGTAAATGCATTTTTTACAAGTTTCAAAAAAATGTGCCATTAACATACACATATACACACAGCTTATGGTTTGTATCAGCTGACCGACTGACTAAGACACACGTACCTGTATTAACATAGCTTTGGATGAGTCATAGCACATACTGATTGATGCTTACCCAGATGGGGTGGCACCTTGAGGGTTGCAGGGTGAGTTAGGACACTGAATTGAGGATATAGAACATAAACCTGTAAGAAAAGTTTTGAATAATCTATTGCTCATAGAATAAATTGTTTGCCTAAGGCATAAATGTAAGAACTGAAAACAGTAAGACTCGTTGAAGGGGCTAGGGAATCATAGCATAAAATCTGACACAGGTATCCTTCTAATTTCAATTTAAAAGGCCGTGTTTCATTTCTGCCTACAAACAACTTTGTAAAGTAATCATATATAAGTTGTTTCTACTCTGAAGGGCCCACAATCTAAAGATGAATATTTGTGCAAAGGGCTTAAGATACTGCTTGAGAGGGAAAATACCTTATTCTAAAAATAAAACCTGTTCTTTTTTACAAGCCCGATATTCTTTCAGCCCATCTATTCATCAGCACCCACACAACAGTAATAAAGAACCAGAGAAACAGCCACACTGAACTGAACATTATTTGGATACAGAAATGTGTATTATTTCTAATACTACGTCCTCTCCCACCCCACATCCTTGAACTCTGCTGCTTCACTGCAGAATGCCTACTTAGAGGCTTGCGAAACAGTAATGCCCAGAAAAACTCATCTGCCCTTCATCACTCTCATTTAAACTACAAATTATAGCTCCGTGTGATCTCTCTTGGACTTTGCTACTCTTCAAAATCTGTCCATCTGGACTTAAGGAGGGATTTTATTCATCCACTGGGAAGCATGGAGGTCCCTCAACAGAAGATCTGGACTTTTTTTTACTCAGGCTGTTTCCCTTTCTTGGTGCTGGCAGTGGGATCACATGGCAATTCAGCTGAAGATGGAACCAGCTGAAGATACCATCTGTTTCTCCTGTACTGAGTAACTGGATCAGGCTCAAGTATGTAGCAGCTTCGGGTGTAGCTGTGTCTACAGACAGCAGCTGATCCTATCCAATATTTCTCCAGAACAGTCTAATCGGGATGAGAACTTCTTTCATAAGTGAAGCTAAATGTCAGGCCTTCTACTGATGTGTAGAGAACACCTAAGACCTCCCAGATGTAGGGGTCTCATTCTGACATGCTTTGATATGAATACTCAGGGTGAAGGCTTGCCTCCACCATCAGTAGCATTGTTGTGACCTTTCATTCTGTAAGCTGTTTGTGCTGTTGTGTGGAGTGCTCCTGTAGCACTGTGGAGAATTTTGTTGCAAGACTGTCTCAGTAGTGTGCATTCCTTTACCCAGCAGGCTGTCCTCTGTCTTGAACTGTCTCCAATCTCATTGGATCCCAAAATGCTGGAACACACTTCTGCCCAAACTATTGTTGCTATCAGTAGTTATTTCTGCTCAAAAGCTGGTAAGACTTAAACTTCACTCTAGCCTGCTGACTTGCCCTTTACTAGGAGCCAGCATTTCAAAACACCTAGGAAAATACTCCATGCTTAGTAAATATCATACAAGTCTAGCATTTTTACGTTCTAAAGTCTTTTAATACTGGTGTTAGTCTGCCTTGTGTTTTAGCTTCTGTCCCAACTCTGCCTCTATCTTAGCGTACTCTGTTGCTCTTTGTATCAACCAAAAATGAATTTTCTAAGATGTTGCTT
>VZSZ01005654.1:47785-65992 GCA_013398815.1 Ibidorhyncha struthersii
TCGCATCCCCGCGCCGACGCTGGGCCGCGGGGCGCGGCGGCGGAGGCGCTGCCGAAGAGCCCGCTGCGCGCCAAGAGTAGCCCGGCCCGGAGGCCGCAGCGGGGCCCGGAGGCGGCAGGTGCCGCCGAAGAGATAGAAGTGCTGGAGCTGGGGAAGGAGGAGGCGGTCGGTGCNNNNGCCCTCGCCGCTGCCGGCAGCCGAGCCGGCCGCTCCCGACGCGGAGCCCGCGGGGGAGGAGTGCAGCTGGGCCGGCCTCTTCTCCTTCCAAGACCTGCGGGCTGTGCACCAGCAGCTGTGCTCGGTGAACTCGGAGCTGGAGCCTTACCTGCCCGCCTTCCCCGAAGAGCCCTCGGGCATGTGGACGGTGCTGTTCGGAGCCCCGGAGCTATCCGAGCAGGAGATGGATGCTCTCTGCTACAAACTGCAAGTTTACCTGGTCCACAGCTTGGATACCTGCGGCTGGAAGATCCTTTCGCAGGTGCTGTTCACGGAGACTGATGACCCCGAAGAGTATTACGAGAGCCTGAGCGAGCTGCGACAGAAGGGCTACGAGGAGGTGCTGCAGCGGGCCCGCAGGCGAATCCAGGAGGTGAGGCTGCTGCATAGTCCAGATATCTCCACCTTAGTGTTACCTTTTCCTTACTCTGTGACTTCTTCTTTAGCTGTTCTCTCCAGCTGCTCCCCTCTACCTTTGCAGAGTCAATCGCACAATGGGACAAAAAAGTATGGGAAGACTGTCTAGTTTTTTTTTTAAAAAAAAAACTTTGGAAATCTAAGTAAGAAATTGAAGCTTAACCTTTCCAATGTCTCTAGGGCCAGGATTTAAGAATGTGCAGATTTCCCTGGTCATCTGAGTGTGGCTCAGTGCTTTTTTTCTCTGCAATCAAACGTAGATGTTTGTGAACAAGGATCTGGTCGACTTGGCAAGGTCTTGCTCCCAGATTTTTGTTCTTGCATTGCGTTGCACCAGGATGTGTTGGAGGCTGAGTTTTTCTGTTTAATGGGAGCAGCAGCATGTGGTGTTTATTTTGACAGTACAATTTAGGCACTTGAGGCCAAAAAAATTTAGGTTCCTACAGGCGCTGGGTGCTGAATCTGGTATTTCAAATGAGATGATGTTTTCCAGCAGAGTTGGGAGGAACTACAACTTTTGTTCAGCTGGTAAGTTGGGATTTAAAAAAGCACCCTGTCTTGTCCTAGCGAGTATCTACTGCATTGCTGTCGCTAGTGTCTGACAAGACTGGGACGTTTCAGGTCAGTCCATCTCTCGTTCTCATAGCATACTATTTAGACAAAAGTAGCTGAGGATGTTCTACTAACTTTTGGCATCAGTGTGTGAGAATTTTTTCATGTCTTTGTGGACTGAGGTATGTGAGGATCCACATTTTTCCAGTGAAAAAGGGGAATATTACACTTGGTTTTGTGTTTTTGTGGCCTTGATCCAGAATATACCAGAATCTGCCTTAGTGCGACTATATATATGAGTCAGGATATGGATTTCTTCTTTATTTTTGCAGACACCATCTAAATTCTATTATGTGCATATAGGTCAAGTTTGGCTGCTTCAGCTGCCTGCATATATCCTGCCAATGTTGTGTGTTCAAAAATGTGTGGTGGTGAATGTTTTTTCTTGGTGGAGTATGAGCATACCTGCTTGCTGTCTGTTTTGGTGGCATAGTTTTGAGTCTTTGTAGGATTCGGGCTGAGCTTTTCCTTAGTGACTGGAGTTACAGACTGTGAGAAAATTGTTTTATCAGTGATGAAATCATGATAAGGGCATCCAAGTGTAGCATTGTCAGACAAGTTTATTTCCAAACTGTTGTGTTAGCATATATCATTGTGATATTTCTTTTTTATTATTATGCATGGCTATTTAAAGGGCTGAATTAATCCTCGTTAATTTTGGTATGCAGCTGGTAATTAGTCTGATAGTCTTCTACAGTAGTTTTAGTTCAGAGAATATGAAGCGTGTTGTCTTCTGCTTTTCTCTCTTAGACTGCGTCAGTGCTTGGGACCGTGTGCTTAGATTGACGTAGCCTTCAGCTCAGTAGTTTTTATGAGGAGCTGAGCAGGACAAGAGAAGTTCCTGTTAAGTGTGTGGAGTTTGAGAACCGTGTACCTGACTCAAAGCGTGTGGTGTTTTTGAGGAAACACTAATTTGGAACTACTGTGCAAGACTACTTGTTTCTTGGAGAATCTCAACTTCTATTTTGTTAGGACTGGTACTGTTGGGAAAAAGTAAATCGGTTATCAATAGGCAATGAAAGCTTTATTCGTCAAGATCTGTAAACTACAACACCTTATTCTCTGTTAACATTCAGAACTTGGTGCAGACAAAACAGCAGAGCCTGTTTGTGTATTTGACCACAGTACAACCTTCCTTTCCCATGCTAACCAATCCAGTAGTGTACCTAAAGTCAGTACAGCTGTACTTCTGTCACTGTCAGTTTTGTAAATCGATCCTTCTTTAATTAAAGGTAGTTCATGTTTAAGGAAAGAAACCAGTAGAATGACCTGCTCTTTCCCTTTTGGCTCTCAGGTTTCTCTTTTCCCTACCTGTTAGTGGTTTACTTGGTCCACAGGAAATATCTTTCTTTTAAGCAAATAGTGGTATCATTTGTCATAGGCAAATGAAGCAATGGATGATGGGTACTGCTTGGTATTTCTGAAGTAAAGGTTTTTCATACTTTCGAGAGAGCCTACTGAATCAATGTTTCATCTCTCACTTTAATTTACTTTTCTGTTTGTGCTTGAAGTCTGCCTGTTAGCTGATTGCAGGAATGTTGGATTCCTGCAATTTCAAACGATTTTACCTCTTACAAGAACTTTTTGGAGAAAGGAGAAGGGATTAAGCAGCACTGGCAACCAAAATGGTATCAAGGAGCATAATGAATGTGTCTTCGTTAGTGTAAAATTGTGCAAAAATCAAGTTTAGAACTCCAAGACTTTGGCTTAACATTTTAAAATATGCCTCTGCAGTTTATAATTATTTTGTAGACCTCTCTTTTCCAGGACAAATTCCTCTGTGCAGTTAGATATTACTTAAAAATGCTTGCAGTTTCTGTCGATTACGTTCTTTGGGGTGGATAAGCAAAGTGAGCAACAAAACCTCTCATGTTCATTGTTTCCGCATCCCCTGCTTGGCCATCTGTTGCTTTCCATAAGTTACACGCAAGCCAGTTTATTTTTGCAGCAGTTAATAATTGTTGCTTTTTGTAATAGGCATTTTTATCTGTCTCAATTACAAACCTTTAATAAGCCAGAAGAATGTTGCAAGTAGAAACAGATCCAAGATGAGGAAGAAAAAATAGTTATAGAGGAACTGTATGACTTGGAATTAATTTCTTCTGCATAATTTGCAGTTTTGAAATAGCACATCTTTTACTTTGTCAAATAAAACAATTAATTCTGGAATAGCTTAGGAATTTAACTTACGTCAATTTATGTTAGAGTGAAAATTTGTATCTAAAGGAGTAAATATTGTTCTACCTCCTTTTTGAAAATGAATAAACGCTTGTTTGAAGCCATTGTTCATAAAGTTTATGCCTGTTTAAAAAATTCCTCATGTGCTCAGCTACAGGTCTGAGATACCAAATGGAGATATGATACAGAATCAGTTAGCGACCAGATAAAAACATGTTACTTCATCAGAGAGGATGACACCGAATCTTTATTTGGGATTCCAGCTTCTTGGCCAGTATTTTCAAAATCTTAAACTTGTGTCTAGAAGGCAGAAAAAGTTCTTCTCTCTACTCTTGTTCCTGCCCGTTTTCTATGTTCCTCCCCATATAATGTGGGAGTCTTACTATGCTAAGTTAAATTTTTCTGAGTATAGTAATATCAAAGATGGTGTCATACCTCTTTGTCAATGCTGTCTTGGCAAAAGGTTGAACGTAGTCACAGTTTTGCTGAATAAAAAGTGGTGTTAGTATAAACTATAATTAAAAGGGTTTGGTGGCTTAGTCACACCAACAAACATATTCCATTGTATGCTTATCCTTCTACTTGCTGTTGCATAGCAAGTTGTGTTTGGGAAGCCTGTCTTTACTTTACATGCCTACTCCAGCATCTTTGAATTAATGGTACTTGTGAATCTCTCTTTTCCTTATAGCTCTTAATTGCCATGGCAGTCTGATATTTGGCAGATGATAGCCTATAGGATCTTGAATGCTAGTTATAAAACTAGTCAGAGACTTGCTTTTGTTTTGTTGTTGCTCTGTAAAATCTATGAATTCTAGTATCTGCAGGCAGACTGTTTTGCACCTCTGTTCCGTGTGTTCTTTTGAATTGCTTTAACAGTAAAGTTCAGAAGCACTTTTTAGTGATGATTAAATTCTGAAGAAATTTTGAGAGCATCTTATTTTCTGTGGCTAACCCAAGACTTCCTTGGGAGTGAGGACCTACTGATATTTTTAATCTCCTTCCCCTGTATAGTGGTATATTTTACTAAGCACCGTAATAGCTCTGGGAACTTTTGTCTTATGTTGGTTGGCTTAATTTTCTTTTGATTCAAAGGGCTAGAAAGGTTAAGAAAAACTAACATAAAAATCTAATATCTATTTTGTTACAGTAACAAGTTGTATGAGAAGAAAATGTAGGGTTTTTAACAGAAATCTGTAGTAACTATTTTTTCTTTTTAAATTGGTATGTATACAATTTTTTTAAATGACTTGCAAAGTTTTAGTGTGGAAGTATTTGTTTTCAATGAATGAAATATGGTTGTCAAATCACACAACTTGGTGAGTAATTGATTTGGTTATAAATCATGGAATTTCACATTTGTCACTTTCCAAGGGTGCTGACACATGTTTCTGTTGATGTCAAAAAAGGTAAATAATATCCATAGGTTATTCTTTTGTTTTGTTGAACCTGTTCTAATATTTTAGAGAAAATTAATTTTCAGGATCATCTCAGTAACTAGGAGAACTTTATTTCCTTGCTTTTGACTATGTGCATTCAGTTCTAAAGTAAATGTGTATATGGTAGGTAGTGGGACACTGTACGAAAAATGAAAATTTTGCAGAGGTAAGGTGACCTGTTTCTATTCAGTGATCTACTGCTAGGTGTAGTGTGATTTAAAGAGATTTCAATATCAAACTCATGAATAATGCAAAAGTAAATAATATTTACTACAAAGAAGTATTCAGTGTTTCAGTAATAAGAAAAATGCTACCGGTAGTTGTTCCATGGAAACCAATGTAATATCTTTCTGTGCAAGAAGCAAAGAAAACTGGATCCTGTATGTTAACTGCAATCGCTAAGCTTTAGAAGATATATAAGGTGTCTCAGCAGAGAACACTGGTTCACGCTTAACTTCAGGAGCAGAGAGGATTAAAATAAGACATAGTGTAGATCTTTGTTTTTCTTCTTGACATGAGTAGAGCAGAGTTAAGACTAATGCCGAGCATTCTCGAATTCAAACCCAACCAATCAAATTTTTGTTTAAAAGCTCCTTCGTTATTTCTAGTGTTAACACTTGTTTCCAATAAAACTGTTTTGATTCACTTCTAAATACTTTGTAAACAGGCTATTTAAGTGCTGTACCAGTACTATCAGTTAGCAGTAACCAAAATACAGTATGTCAGCAGCTGTAGGACACGCTCTGTAGTACAGGTAAGTAGCCTCCAAGTTCTTAGGAGACACATGATAAAAGTGCTCTGGCTTGTACTTGTGTTGCTGTCCAACCAAAGATACTTTCTTCCTTGTCAGCCATCATCTTTTTATTTATCTAATTTGCAGGTGGAGTAATTTGCAGTTATCTTGTTGTTACAAACTAGTCCTAAGATAGTAAATAATTTAAAGGCTTGGCGTTTTAGGCATTGGAAGTTCACACCTGACTCATTCTGCAAGCATCAAACCCCATAGCAAGGATACTGCAATGCATTTTCAGATAAGCGGAATTAAATGTGGAGTCGTTCCCGGGTCCCCTTTTCTGCAAGTAATAAAATTGTGAGTCATATGGATATTTTGTTTTCAGTGTTTCAGTGAGTTCCTGAAATGTGTTCTGTATGTGTAAATCCATGTTACAAGTTAACACTTGATGATGGCATCTGATACATTGCGAAGATGTGGGAGTGAGGTAGAGAGGGCTATATCACTTGGGATTCTTGGCCCCTAACAGTAGCGAGGATAATTAAATTTGCAACAGCTTAATCATGTGGTGGCTCACAGTTGCTGAAAGCCTAACATGTGATTATATACCATTTTAAAATACATGCTTTAAAATGGCTTCTGGGAATCCCATATTTAAAGGACATTAGACCATATTACCATAGTATTTGCTTCTCTCTTTGGTCTGTGTTAAAAGCTTCCAAGTCTGAAGCAAAGTAAGAATTTATCTTTTAACTGAAAAATCTTGTCTCTTATCCTTCTTCCATTTGATATCTTCTTGATTAAATGTTTATTTTTTTTTTACTACTGCTCTTTCCCTTTACTTCTGTTTTATAGGTAGCAAATTGTTTCAGAGATCTGTAGACTTGTGACCATAGATTAATTAGAAGGGATTTTTTTGTTTTTTTCAATCTTCTTGTGTTGTCTCTTTTCTAGTCTCAGGAGGATACTTGTTTTGGGTTTGAGGTTTGGTTTGTAGTGTTTTGGGTTCCCCCCCNCCTTGTTAAGTTTGACAAGAGCTAGCTGAAGACGATGAATACTACTGCTGTGTCTGAAAATAGAACGCTTAAAATAATGTACATTTCTTCAAAACATGTACGGATTACACGTACACAAAGAAAAGGACATTTGCTTGAAAAATTAGGTCTTCCTTGACAGAACTTAAGTCTTACATGAAAAATAAGAGTACATTCTGTAGAATATAGCAATACTGTTCAGTATGACTCTTAGTCAGCAAGCATAGACTTAATTTTTAGAAACCAAAGACAGCAGCTTGGCAGTCTCATAGTTCATTTCCTTACCTAAGTACCTGGGAGAAATAAAGGGAAATAAAATGCAATATATCCTTTGTTTAACTGTCTGAACTGGGAATGGGAACCATTTGTGTCTTGTAGTTGGGGGAGTATTCTGCTGATGAGATTATTTTATTTGATATTTCCCTTCAAGATTTGAACTATTTTCTTTCCCTAGATGTAGAGGTAGACATTCCTCTATATTTTTGTTTAAAGCTGTTCTAGTTGATAAGCAGTTGCAGCATTTTCATATGCCAAAATATTTTGAAGAGGTGTGTACCACCTATGTAATAAACACTCTGTAATCCATTATGCTCCTCCGGATTCACAGCTCACTTCATATCTTAGCTTTTATAACTGGTGTTGGGTTGTCTTTTCATGTTTGCCTTTGGCTTCTTGCATGGTTTTTCTCATTTTTTCCAGCATTATTTTCTTTCTCTTTGATTAAATGCCCTGCCTTCAAGTTGATGCCTTTTAAAACTGCTTTCTTAATCCAGTAACTTTTTTCTCCTCCTCTGTTTCTGGCTGAGATGTTATTACACAGGCAGGTTCAGAATATGAAAGCAGATTCTTCATAATCGTTTCATCTTTCACATTTCTTGCTATAATACGACAAGGCACTGCTTACAGATAATCAGTGAGGTTTATATTGTTCTTTATATGTTGCTACCACAGAGGTGGAGAAGGCACTGAAAAGCAGAGTTTTTCAGAAATGGCTGCACCTACCATTTTTCCTGTTTGGGGAGGTGCTTTTAAGGATCTTTTTTTTTTTTTAATGTTAGTAGCAACATACCATTGCAGTCCATCAGGAAATTTCTATTATTGGCAAGAGCATCAGTCAAAGTTGGGGCTCGGTCCAACTAAACATACATCTGCAAAACTTCTTAACTTTTCAAGAGATGAAAACTTAGTCATAAGAAATATGATAGGGAAAGAAGGAAGATATGGGAAGAGAAGGAAGGAGAATGATGATACTCTTAAGATCATTGAATTAGTCAATATGTATATATACATGTGAGCTGCTGCTTAGACTGCTATCTGATAAATAGGGGTTGGCAGTGGAATAAGGTAGGATTGTGGGATGTTGAGCCTGTTGCTTTAGCAGTAGAGAGTATCTTCCTCCCTTATTTTCTTCAGAGAAAAATCAACTATTAACATTTGTTGATACTATAATTCTGCTGTGGGTGAGTCTATAATGCCACAACGTGTTTGTGGGTTTTGGGTTTTTTTGCACTATACAAAAGCAAGAGAAGTAAATGAACGCGAATCAAACTCTATAGTGGAACCTGCACCTAAAACATATTTTGTAAATTTTTTGGCAACTGGAGTACTCAGGAGTTGGCAGTAATGTACTAGTTATATTGTTTCTTCTCTCTTTTCTAGAAAACAAACAAACAAGCCCCCACTAGTTAAAATAAATTAGATTTATTTTTAAAATACACCAGAATTTATTGCTAATTTGCTATGTAGTAAAAGCTTGTAAAGAAGACCTTCTGCTGTTGTAAATGTTTTCCTGTGTTAAAAATTGAATGTCCAGAAGCTTTGTCCTGCTGCCGATATTCAGCATTTTAGTGCTCTGGGGAAGTGATGTGTGAGGCTAACAGCAACTGTAGGTTTAACCATGTAGCGTATACTGATCTAAATTAGAAGACAGAGTTTTTGAGGAAGAGAGCCAAAGTTAATATACAGCAGAACAATTTATTTGAATTACTCATACATCTTGCATAGTGCTAGCATCACCGTAACCATTCAGAACAAAGATGTAGGATAGTTCACTGCAAATCCCTGCTTTAAGTGCAGTGCTGTTTAGTAGCAAACATGCAAGAATGTTTCAAGAGCGGAGAAAAAAGAATTGTTGTGCCCTTACAGGAAGTAATAGTATTATTTCCTGAGAAATCTGGTGGTGGTCTTTGCTAGAATACAGGTTAGTCTTTAAGAATAATTGTTGAATCCCTCACATAACTTGAAACAGGATTATAAAAAAAAAAAAAAAAAGGAAAATAGTCCAAATTTGTTAGGCAGGAGATTGGATGATCTCATAGTATATTCCAGTCATAAGCTGTATAAATTAATAAGGGAAATGTGGTTTTGTTTTAATTAGTTCACTGTTGAAACTTGCCTGGTTTCCATTTTCTGAAGAATTTGGGCCTGAAATATAACCCAAACCATTATTGGTTTGTCTGAAAATTTAATGAAGAATTTTAACACACAGTGGTATATGTTAACTTGAAACATCTCCACAAATGTTTACTAGCTCTTGCTTGCCAACTGTGTCCATTATTCATAATAACCTTATTAGAGGCTCATTTGTACAGTTTGGATTTTATTTTTGGATTAACTCTTCTGGTCATAGGCAGAAAGGTGTTTCAATACGCACAGAGCTTCCCTGGCAAGCTAGTCTTTGAAAATCATCATCTGGAGCCATTCAGAGTAGATGCAAATTGAAAGCTGGCGGTGTATCTGCCTATGAATCCATTCACCAGTTGCAAACACTTTGGTAGAGGTTGTTTTCAGTTAAAAACCTTTTACTGGTAAGACCCTGTCTCTGGGTTTCCTTTCTATCTATTATTTTCTGTTCATGGTATTTATATAGTAAAAGTTATCGAATGTATGGTTATGCTTAATTTTTTGGTTATGTATGGGACAGACAAACAGTACAAGTTCAGAAAAATTTGAATGCTTAGTGGACTTTTTTTTGTCAATTAACTTCTCCTGGAGAGGTGTTAGAAAACGCTTCCAGTCATTCAGCAATCTTTTTTATTTTTCAGGAAGTAAATTGAGTACCTCTGCTTTCTTAAATGATAATGGGTTTTTTTGTTTGTTTTATGCTACTTTTGTAGTACTTTCCAAAATGCATTTATAGACAAATGTTTATATGACCTATTTTTTTGAAAAAGTGCTATGATATTGGTGTGAAGGAGCTGGATGTTTTTTTTCTTTGAAAAATATTGTTTAAATAATCAATTAGCATTTGTTTGTGATGACTTGCAGACAATTTATGTGGGTTCTGTGAGCCGACTCAGGCAGGACGCAGCAACAACCACAAAACCACAGATGAAAGACAAAGAACAAATTTAATCTTGCAAATTGGGTAATCTCTGAAGCAACACCTGGGCAAAGGGACATGAGCAGGGCATACAGGCACTGCAGAGCAGGAGAAAATCCTTGTTTGCAGGAGCATGTGAGCTCTGACTTGCTGTTCTTGCCTGCTTTTCAAGGGTTCAAGCAGGCATAGTTTTCCACTGTGCTTTGATCTTCTTCAAGAACAAGGCAGTGATCGCATGTATAAGGTGTCCCCGAGTCCATCATCTAAGTGTGGATGTTCTACTTGCGAGCACACAAGGCTAAACAGCAATTAGAATGATACATGTGTTGTCCAGCACCCTAGGTGCGAGTCACTTGAGTGCGTTTACAGTCCTCCTCACCAATCTTCCGTTATTTTCCCACATGGGTCATCTAAAATTAGTAGTAGCAAAACTTTTCACATAACAGCATTGCATCATGGCTTGTTTTGAGCTACTCTAGGGAGAGGGTATTGTAAAACATGTTTTCAATAACTTAAACCCAGAGATTATTGTGTTAGAAGGAACCTATCTGGGTTTCCTAGTTGAACCCCATGCTTAAAATAGTACTAATTTTGATTAGGGCTCTTTTTTTTTAAACCCCAAACTTTAAATAACACTGTGTGTTTTGTATCTGTTTTAAGGAAATTTAAAAAATGTATTGATAAAGTAGGTCAGTTGTAGAAGTTTCTGAAAGTTCTTAATTTTTCTACAAATAGTACTGTGGCTTCAGAGCCCAAATTCTTCAGGTTTCAGTAATGTGATACTTGTTTATAACCATCAGGTGTCAGAATTTTAAATTGTACCATTTTGTCACTTCAGAGTATTATAATTCAGCAAAAGAACCCTTATGTGGGAGGAGTTTAAAAAAAATCCCAAACCACTTGCAAGATTGGAGCTGTTCTGGAAGAGCTGAAGAAATAATACATACCATTTACCTATTAAAAGTGTGTTTTATCATGCTGCTTTATCACACATAGATTTTATTTCTCAATAACATTTAAACTGTGTATCCTTTCCCCTTCATTCCTCCATGAAAACAGGAACAAACCCAACCCAAATGGGTAACATCACAGAATACAAGTCTGTGTTCGCCTGATACTAATATAAATTGCTTTTGTTTGAAATGTTGTGCTGTTATGAAAGTGATTTAATAGCTTGTTATTTTAGGGACGTGCTTTAGTGGTGGTTTTGGCAGTGTTAGGTTGATGGTTGGACTTGATGATCTTAAAGGTCCCTCCAACCCAGACAATTCTATGATTCTGTTTACGTGATACTTGCTGTTAGAGTTAGAGGAAAAATAGTGTGCATGATACAAGATTTCAGGAGTTTCTTGATACCTTATTTAGCCTTTTGTAATTAATAGTGGGCTGTAAACGTGTTCTTTCTGTTGGGCTTTTTTGGATGTGTTTTGAACTTTTTAATACACCTCCCCCCCCCCGCCACTATTTTAGCTTAGAAACTTTAAAAATTATGTTTAGTCATGTGTAATGGGGTTTCCTTCTTAGACCTGCCTTTCCATGACTGCACCTTTGTATAAGGTGCTGTAGAGGTTGAAACAGTGTTGAAATACACCAGCCTTGAGAAATGACATGGAGAGCCTTTTGAGTTAACTCTCAGTTGTTGTCCAGGGTTGAAAAGCTGTTCATCAGTGTTTGAAAGGAGCTTAGGAACTGGATCATGAGCTTGCTAGTGCTGAAAGGCAGGGATCCCTTTCTGTCCTCCCTGCTTCAGCTTTGTTCCTTCCTGTTTTGCTTCTCTGTCCTTGTGGTGTGCTGATTCAACTCAGTAAACTTCAGTAAATTAATACAAGAGAAACTTATAGCTTTCTGCCAGATGCTCAGTTAGTTTGTTGAAGGGTCTGAGAAATACCAAAGGCAATGGCAGTGGAGGGAGAGGGCCCCTGAGAGCAGAAGGTACAAGGAAGGGGGGTGGAATTGGAAGAAGAGGGGATGGGAAGTGTGATGTCCTTTCAGTAGTAGCAAGCCATTAGCTCAACTCAGCTTTAAAAAGTAAATTCACGTGTACCAGTATTTTGAATCTGGTATTGTCGCAATGCTTTACCTGCTTTGAATTATATTTTTAGAAGTCTAATGTTAGCTTTATCAGACATTTGAGAATATCTGCTACCATGCCAAATGCATTGTAAAACTGGTAAGAGTACTGATTCAGTGTGTCTGATATGATTCCCATGGGCTGAATTCAGAGTGAAATTGATTATACCTCTTAAATTTTTTTTCTTCCCATCAAATTTTCACCTTTGTTTTTGTAAAAGAACATTTATTCTTCAGCAGAGTGGGTATTTGGCTAGGCCTTTGTCCTGGCATTGCAAACCTTACACAAGGAAGGGTTTTAAGAGTAGCATTGTAATAACTGCTGAGTAAATATATTTATTGTGTGCAAATATTAGTTTTAGACAGTTGTCAGTTTTGAGGCTCTCGAATATGTTTTCTTGACTCATAGCATAGTGTAAAAGCACAGAAGAGGAGGGTCTGTGGACCAGAAGTTAATGTATTTCATAGCACAGCATGAACACTTACGTAATGTATGTTCTCGGTCTTCTGGCTTTAGTTTTTTTTTTTTCGATTGGACTCCTGCAGAAAAAAATTACTTAGAACTCATTAGGACATGTGTAAAATAAGGTCTTTGCCAAGCCTTCAGGGTGAGGTGTTGCCTAGAAGTCATTTTGTTCAGAGTTACCATGTTCCAACTGATCAGTGATTCATTAGTGACTTTATCTTTTAGTTATTTTGCCCCTTTTCAAAGGGAAGGAGTCCCAGAGTGCCATAATAACTTTGAAATACAGTAAACATCTATTTTATTCATCAAATTACACTACAATGTAAATACTTTTCTGTGTTACTAACAGCAGAAAAAAGCCTAGCACTCCTTTACAAGGAGCACTCCTATGCAATTAGCCATTTTTTGCTATGGTTTCAGTAGCTTATTTGTGGCTGTGCTCTTCTAAGTAATACACTAAATTCAGACAAATACCTGGTTTTCATAGGCACTCATTTGGCATGAGAGCGTAACTTAGAAGTGGCACAGCCATATCACATGGTAAGGCAGGGTGATCAGATGAGTACCATCTTAAAATAAAAGCAACTTTACTGTGGTGTTACACTTTTGTCTTGTTTACAGAAAGGAGAGGCGTAGTTTTTAGTTGTTATCTCCCTCTTGAGCTTTCAGAAGAGATCTGGTGTGCCATACATTGTTGTAGGAGTTGGCAGCTTTAAGCCTGAGCCTTGTGATACTCCAACAAGTTATATATATACATACAGTTCTGCTGAGACTTCTATTTAGAATTTCGGGTGGGAGGAGAGAAGTTGCATTGTTCAATAATGATGCATACATGGAAATAATGTTTTGGCTCACTTGGCTACCTTAAAATACTGCTTCGATTTTTCTTGCACTGTTCAGTTCTCTTCCTTTTCTGTGGACTTCTATTACGGGCAGTGTATTGAAATAAGGTGCATTTTGGTAGGCAGTGTAAATGAACATGACAAAAGTGATTGCTGCTGTCCCAGGAGCAACCTGAGTATAAATGATGATGACTGATATGAGTGAAAAGATGCTGGGCAATCTGCAGTGTGCTGGTCTTACCCTTCTGGTGTGCTGTCTTGTAGTGAATTGAACTTGGCCACCAGGTGCCCACCAAGCAGCTGTATCACTGTGCTGCCTCAGCTGGACCAGGGCGAGAAAATATGACAAAATGCTCCTGGTAGAGATAAGGACAAGGAGATCACTTAGCAATTACAGTCACAGGCAAAACAGACTTGACTTGGGGAAATTAAATTAATTTATCATCAATCAAATCAGAGTAGGATAATGAGAAATAAAAACAAATCTAGAGGCACCTTCCACCCACCCCTCCCTTCTTCCCGGGCTCAGCTTCACTCCCAGTTTTCTCTACCTTCTTTCCCCGCAGTGGTGCAGAGGAATGGGGAATGGGGGTGTGGTCAGTTCATCACACATTGTCTCTGCTGCTCCTTCCTCCTCACACTCATCCCCTGCTCCAGCGTGGTATCTCTCCCACAGGAGACAGATCTACATGAACTTCTCCAACGTGGGTCCTTCCCACAGGGTGCAGTTCCTCACAAACACTGCTCCAGCATGGGCCCCTTCCACGGGATGCAGTCCTTCAGGAATGGACTGCTGCAGCGTGGGTCCCCTGTGGAGTCACAAGTCCTGCCAGCAAACCTGCTCCAGAGTGGGTTCCTCCCTCCACTTGGCCACAGGTCCTACCAGGAGCCTGCTCCAGTGCAGTCTCTCCATGGGGTCACAGCTTCCTTTGGGCACAGACACCTGCTCCAGTGTGGGGTGCTTCATGGGGTGCAGGTGGATATCTGCTCCACCGTTAAACCTCCATGGGCTGCACGTGGATATCTGCTCCACTGTGGGCCTCCATGGGCTGCAAGGACAGCCTGCCTCACCATGGCCTTCACCATGGGCTGCAGGGGAATCTCTGCTCCAGCACCTGGAGCACCTCCTCCCCATCCTTTGTCCTTGGTGCCTGCAGAGCTGTTTCTCCCATATATTCTCACTCCTCTGTCTGTCTGCAGTTGCTGTTGTGCAGCAGTTTTTCCCCCCTTCTTACATACGTTATCACAGAGGTGCTACCACCGTCACTGATGGGCTCAGCCTTGGCCACAGGCGGGTCCTTCTTGGAGCTGTCTGGAACTGTCTCTATTGGACACGGGTGAAGCTTCTGACATCTTGTTACAGATGCCACCCCTATAGACCCCTGCTATCAAAAACCTTGCCACCTACACCCAATACATCTCTACACACATGTACTGAGGTACATAGGCTCTCTGCATGGTAAAGGACTGTTTTAAACAGTATTTAAAGAGGAATAATGTGGCTCGCTTCATGTAAGCAGCTCTTCAGAGGCCTGGAAGACGCATATTATGGAAGTGGTCCTTTTGATTTCTTGTGTTTTAAACACTCTGTTTTACTTCCTGGTATCTTTTTTGGCTTTTGTTTTGTGTGCATGTGTGTTTGCAGTTTGTTTCTTAGAATAACCACAAACTTCAGACTTGTTTGTTATGTGTGTTTTATGTGTGTGTGCTTTGAGTATTTTAATTAGCTCAGTCCTTCTGTAAACAGCCCTTCAGAAGATCCCCACAAAATCCAGGCAATAACCTTTTCAGTGCATCGGCATACACTTCCATATCTTCAGAAGCCTGGTCCACTCAGTAGGTGGATGATTGCTTTAGGTACCAATTATAAACTGTGTGGTTTCCAAATAAGTTTAATATGGGAGTCTCTTGTTTGTATCTTTTAATCTTCAGGATTTAGACAGATGTAGTGCTGGTTCCAGCAGTTCTTATGCTGGGCAGTATTACCTTATTTGTTTATGCTATCCCAACTCTGTATGCATCTTCTGTATTCTCTTAGATGATTTCTGCCCCAACAGTAAGAAGTATTTTAGGTCTGTGTGGGAGAGTCAGGCTTTGGTTTGTTACTGGGGCCTTCCCCTGCTAAAATAATGGAAATGGTCTTTTTATATTACAAAGGTAAAGATTGTTGATGGCAATGCAATCATGCAAACCAGAAACCCGAATGTCCTGGCAAGGCCTGATCTTTTAACCACAGCAGGTGACATAAATACAGGACTGTGTGTGTAAGAGACAAGCAGTTTGCCTGTAGTACAGATTTCTTGTACTTGACTCCTGCTCATTACCAGGACATGTGGGAGTGTGTTTGCTTTTAACATTTTTTTTGTTTATTTGTTTAGAGATAGCTTAAAAAGAGAGAGGATAGAAACATCTTTAAGCACATTCTGAAATAAGAAGCTGCAGTCTAAGTTCAGTTGCTAAAATTTTGCGTCCAAATTTTATGTACTTTGGAGCTTCTTTCAAATTCATTGCTTAGAGCTAATTGCAGACTATTGCAAATGTATCAGCAGGAGGATTTGGTATTTTACTTTTAGGATTCCTGTTCAGTTGAAAGGGTGGAGTATCTAAAAACTATTCTATCTGCAGTACTGTACTTCTCTCTTGAAAACAAGTATCCTTAGTTTTATCTGTGATCTTAAATATGCTGCTTCAATTAAAAGATCTTTAGAATTCATCCTGGAAATGGCAAGTAATGCTATAAGGCTTCAAAGGATCTAAATTCATAGGAAAATGGGGCATTCTGTAATTTACTGTTATTGCAAAAATATGAAGAAGCTTAGGAAGAGACTGAAAGAATATCTTTATGGCCTGTTTTAGTTGAAAATGGATATGTGTCATATTGCAGTCCTTTTATAAAATACACAGAATAAAATAGGAATCACAGGGAAAATTTTGGGAATAATAGCAAAGGAAATTTAAAACTCGACTCGTCACTGATTAAATCAAGCTTTGGACTATGCTCCCAACTGAGGTCAACCCTCACATAATTGCATTGTCTGCTGTAATGCTTTTAGAGCTTTATGGACAAAATATTTTTTTAAAAAATACTGAAGGCAGAAATAGCCTTTGTTATATAGTTCAAATATATGTGCTGTTAAGTTGAAAAAAAAGTATTTCCTGCTGGTTAGAGTCTATCTGCATAATAGTTGCCTAAAATATATGGATTCATTTAGTTGTGAACAATGTAACGTCTGTGAAACATGATTCTTAAAATAAATGCAGTATTCAATGGATGTAGTGCTAGTCAGGCCTGTACAGGATATTACTCTACCCTCCTCCACCCACTTTTTAAAATCATATAATTAAAAAATTGTGAAAGGAAAAAATTCATACCGAGACTGTTGAAGTAAATGAACAGTAACACTCAATGACTGTGCTGAGAATTAATCATGAGTGGGGCATAAAACATGCCACAAAAATTGTTCATGATTTTTATGCTAACGGCTTAAAGACTGTATGGTTTTAAGGTACCAGGTTGGTTTAGGCATTTGGCCAGCTTAACCAATGTCTCCATCTTACTGAAAGGTATTAGCTGACTTTTCATGTTTCTAATGTAGTGTATCATCTAGGTACTGCCTGTGTGAAAATTGGAACATACACAGTTAAACTACGTGTGAGTTTATGGCGGGCCTGCTTTGCCTTATGACATTATTAATTCAGTGGATTCTGTGCTAGACTCAGTGTTATTGTTACCCGATAGTCTGAATACTGTCTGGATGGCGGCCAGCTAAAAAAATGCTTCAGCTGACTGATCCAGAACAGGAAAGCTTCCATCAGACTGCTTTATTGAGCATAGTGGGAGTGGTCCTCCACGCAGACAGCTTAGCACCATCTGCCTCCTCTGTCAGTCCCTTTAGGACTGGTGGCAATAAAGCAGCCTGGACACTTCATGAGGCTTACAAGACTCTGTCTAGAAGCAGAATCAAAGCTGTCAGTTTTCTGTTCATACCACACCATATTGGTGAAGACTTGGTGATTGGTAATCGCATCAGTTCCAAAAAGTGAGAAGATAGTCTGCCCCTTCTGTATTCCTTTAAACTGTGTTTATAGAATAATAAAATTGTTTACGTTAGAAGAAACCTTTAAGATCAAGTCCAACTGTCAACCTAGGACTGCCAAGTTCACCACTAAACCATGTCCCTAAGTACCACATCTACACATCTTTTAAAGCCACTTCCCTGGGCAGCCTCTTCCAGTGCTTGACAAGGCTTTCCATGAAGACATTTTTCCTACTGTCCAATCTAAACCTTCTCTGGCGGAACTTAAGGCCATTTCCTCTTGTCCTTTTCCTTGTTACTTGGGAGAAGAAACCGACCCCCCACCTTGCTACACCTCATTTCAGGTAGTTGCAGAGAGTGATAAGGTCTCCTGTCAGCCTCCTTTTCTCCAGGCTAAACAATCCCAGTTCCCTCAGCCGCTTCTCATAAGACTTGCTCTCTACACCCTTTACCAGCTTTGTTGCTCTTCTTTGGACACACTCCAGCACCTCAGTGGTGCTTGATTTAAGTCCTGCGTTGTATTTGTCTTTTCTTTCTTTTTTTTTTTTTTTTTGTTGCTCTCTAGTATTTGTATCCTAGTAGAATAGTAGGGTTTCAGGATGAAACAAATGTGTACATTTATTTAATAAGTAAATACTAACAACCTAAGCAACTGAAAGGAAATTAAAATTAGTGTGCTGTAGATCTGCTGCTAATAGTAGAGACCCTTCTTGCAGCGGGTGGCTTGAGAGGAAAGGTTGGTTTTTCAGTACCCTGACAGAGGGATAATAACAGCTTTGGGACTGCAAGGGTTTTTTCTGATAGTGCCAGGGGGAAGTACGAGCAGGCTTGAGTATGGCAACTC
>VZSZ01005655.1:0-59825 GCA_013398815.1 Ibidorhyncha struthersii
TTCCAACCCTGACTATTCTGTGATTCTGTGATTCTGTGGGGAGGAACAGCCCCAGGCACCGGAGTATGCCGCGGGGGGCAGCGCAGCTGGGAAGCAGGCTTGCAGAAAAGGACCTGGGAGTCCTGGTGGACAGCAAGTTGAACACGGGCCAGCAATCTGCCCTCGTTACAAAGAAGGCTAATTGTATCTTGGGCTGCGTTAGGAGGAGTGTTGCCAGCAGAACAAGGGGGTGAACCTTCCCCTCTACCATACACTGGTGAGACCACAGTTGGGGGTACTGTGTCCACTTCTGGGCTCCCCAGTACAAGGAAGATACAGAGGTACTGTAGAGAGTCCAGCGAAGGGCCATGAAGATGATGAAGGAACAGGAGCATCTCTCCTGAAACAAAAGGCTGAGTGAGCTGGAGCTTTTCAACCTGGAGAAGAGAAGGCTCACGAAGGATCTTAAAGGATACAGAGAAGATAGAGCCAGGCTCCTTTCAGCGGTGCCCAGTGATAGGATAAGAGACAATGGGCACAAACTGAAACATGGGAGGTTCCCTCTGAACATCAGGAAACACTTTTTCACTGTGAGGGTGACTGACCACTGGCACAGATTGCCCAAAGAGGTTGTGGAGTTTCCATCCTTGGAAATATTCAAAAGCAGTCTGGATATGGTCCTGGGCTCCAGGTGACCCTGCTTAAGCAGGGGAGATGGACAAGATGACCTCCAAAGGTCCTTTCCAAATCCAGCCAGTTTGTGATTCTATGAACCTCAAAATGGCAATTTAATAGTTTATTAGCTCTATACAGAGCTAATAAACTTTGCCTCTCAGTAAGGTTTATTATCTGAAGTGCCTGTCAAAGCAATGAGTATATTGAACAAGTATTTCTTCTGCCCTCCCTCTTAGCAATATAGAGTCTGTCAACTTCTGAGCTGTTACTCATTCAGAGACACAAACTATCTCTTAATATTCCTAACTTCCACAGATAGAGATGTTTGGTCTTTCTATTGTCACACTCTGATGTCAACCTGTAATTACAGCAGAACACTGAAGAATAACACGAATTAAGAAGTGAATATTAACCTTCACAAATTTCTTCTAGTTTTGGAAAGTCCTAGTTTGAACTTTACCACCAATTTCAGACAAATGGCCACTTTGAATTACAGTCTCCTCTTTGGCATATGCAAGGCACATGTGGCTCGTGGACCTGACCTTTTAGGAACATTTTGGAAATTTGTGAAATTGGCACAGTTCAGTGACATCCTTATCCCACTGAAGTAAAGTGATCACCGCTTTCGTTAGCTGTTCTTGTTATAATGCTTATATTGTAGTTTCTTTAATCTGTGCATTTGTTTGCAATCTAAAGCTTAAATGCTAAAATTGTGAAATCAAAATTGTATTTTGCCTCTGTTTTTATTTCAACATGAAATTTTGGAGCAGGAAGATTCTAGCCCTGTCCATAAAATCAAAATCAGAAATCTGTCTCACACAAGGTCTTTTAAATTAATACAGTGTTCTCCACTCCTTGGCCATACCTCTGGTCTACTCGTATCCTACCAGGGGTGTCACCCTGCTATCATTTCCATATAATCTAGTTTCAAACAGTTTTGGAATTATGCCAGAAACCATCAATTCTGAGTACCAGTTTTTGAAGTCACTACAGGCTATGATGGAATGCTGAGTTAAATCCACTTGGACCCTGAAGTTCTTGCCACTGAATTTCTATTCTGACTCTGCCCCTTATTAATTCCTCTAAGAGAATTCATTACTCATTTCTGAATATGTGGGTAAACATGCAAATGTATGTATAGCTATTCCATTTTAAATTTTTTTATCTTCATCACTTACCTGTAATTGCTTGGGTTTCTACTCTGAATCAGAAGTGCTCCACACACAGTCTTCTTATAAAAGTATCCCTCAATTAAGCTCTGTGTTCTCATATTCATCACTGTCTTAATTGTTTCTAGATGTACTCTATCATCATAGTGTAATGTGATGCAAAAGCTCAAACACTAATCTGTTCCTCTATTCTTCATTACAGAACACAGTTTAACAATTCAAGCTCGCTCTAATTTCCAAAGGCATTTTATAACCAACTGCGTTCAAACTGAATTCTGTGTAATACCATAGTGTTTTAGTTGCATAACACATGAATATTTTTTTTTTTATAAAATGTGAAAAAAAATTTGAAATAACAAAGAATGACAAGAATGGTTATGTGACCATACACTGCAGAGGGAAATATATGGAGAGGGTCCAGCAAAGGGCTACTAAGATGATTAGGGGACTGGAGCATCTTTCTTATGAGAAAAGGCTTAAGCACTTGGGTCTTTTTAGTCTAGAGAAAAGAAGACTGAGGAGGGATCTTATCAATACTTACAAATACTTAAAGGGAGAGTACCAGGGGGATGGGAACAGCCTTTTTTCACTGGTGCCCAGTGATAGAACAAGAGGTAACAGGCACAAACTTGAACATAGGAAGTTCCATCTTAACATGAGGAGGGACTTCTTTACTTTGAGGGTGGTGGAGCACTGGCACAGGCTGCCCAGAGAGGTTGTGGAGTCCCCCACTCTGGAGACATTCAAAACCCTCCTGGACACCATCCCGTGCAACCTCCTGTAGGTGACCCTGCTCTGGCGGGGGGGTTGGACTCAATCTCCAGAGGTCCCTTTCAACCCTGACCATTCTGTGATTCTGTGATATTTAATACAGTGTAATAAAACAGCTTGATAAAATGCTATAAAATATTATAGTATTGCTGTGAAATTCTGAAAATCCCTTTGCTATACCACAATAAATTCTAAAAATATTTTTTCAAATTATCTTTGAATAATACAAAATTAAAAAATCAACCATTCATTTTTTTATGGTACTGAAAATATTTGGTGTATTAACATTATTGTTATTTATTTACACATAACTGTGTGGCTAATTTAAAATTTATTTGAGTTAAATTTTGATTGTACTTTTTCATACCACTGGTTCAGAATTCCACCGCGTAAGTTTCTTCATCTTAAAAGAAACAGAAATACTAAGCAGACACTAAAGAATTAGAAGCCAAAGACAGTTTGTTCTATAGTAGGTCTTTATTCTAAAAATGGCACAGGTATACACAGCCATGCATGTAAACCCTAGAAGGAAAATTCTGTGGTCTCTTTTTGTTGCTTAATTTAATAAGACTACAAGTCTAATGACATAATCAAAATAATTCTGTTTCTGTGCAAATCTGAAATATCCCGACCACCACTTAGTTTAGCTCATCTAGAACTGAATCCATGAAGAGATTTGTTAAAGTACCAATTATGATCCTTCAATGTGGAAGAGAGTATTTTCCTGAACTAAACAACTGCACAGCAGCAAGCTGCCTAGAATACAACTGCACCTCAGGGTCTCTTTCTTCCTCTTTTTGCCCTTTTTTAGGGCACAGACATACTCAAAGCCCTGATGTGGTTTCTTAGACAGATCCACATCTCTGGGTGGCAGCTGTGCACAAACTTATACTTTAGCTTCTTTCCTTCAAAAAGCTGCACAGAAAAAACTTGTGTGGTTCTAGTTTGTATGAGAATTTGTAGTTATTTTCCATAAATAATATTTAAGGAGCCTTGGAAATAAACTTTTTCTCAGTTAATGTTCACTGGCTATGAATAATGGGAATCATAAGCATGACTCAAGTGAATACATGAGTTTAAAGTAGAAGAATATTCATAAACACTGTTTTCAGCTCTATTTTAACTACTTATGTCTATAGGCAACTTCAGTGTACTGCTCCTACAGATGGAGTACCCAGGCTTCAGAAGTATTGTGCAATAAAACTCTAGTATGATATATAGATTAAAAAGAACAATTCAGTCTTTAATGTGTGAACTAAGTAATGTAACAATGAATCCATGGTGACCATTCAAAATGAATTTCAAGAAAAAGAACAGTTTATTTGCTTCATAAAAACCTGTGAAGCATTCAGATTGAGTAATGTAAGCAGAATGCTGCAATATAAATCTTCTTAATTTACATCCAGGGCTTCATTATGCATATTTTATAGCACTCCACAGAACTTTAATTTACAGATTTTTGGAACTTTACCAACCCTAAAGAAGTGCTAAACATGCCTGTTCGAACATTTAACCAAAGTAAGTCACTGGAGATTTCCTTAATGAGTGCAGAATTATCATTTATTTGCATTCTTAGTAGATTTAAAGCAGTAAGGCCTATTAACAAGATAATGGTAAATGCTATTTGAATGTTAGTCTTCAGCAAACTATTCACTAAAATGAATAACTCAATGTACAAATTTCATAGTATGTAACTAAATTGAGCCAGCATTTGCTCAGCTCATTTAGGTAGGTAATTTGACTTAAAATGGCCAGCTGAACAGATTCAAGCAAATAACTCTAATAAAAATTCTAGAACGCATCTCTAGTCTTTGTCGACCTTTAGTGTTAATTTTCCTAAATATAGAGCAGTATATACAGAATAAAATAATAACTTTGTATCTGAGCTGGCACAAGTTGAATTTGTACTCCACAGCGGGTGTAGTCTCTGGTATTTTAGTCCAGATTGAGTAGCCGATTAGAAAACAACACACCTCCTTTCCTATTTATACACCAAAGATACCTTTAAAAGAAGACAGGAAATTGTAGACAACTATGTTCCAGTCTTACATGCAGCTGGGACAAAGCCAGCATCTGGATATCAGATCACAAAAGGTCCCACCACACGTACCTGCCTTTCAGTGCATACACACTCACTGTGCCAAACACTCAGGCCTCATGACAACATTTAAACTGTCAAAATTCCAAACCAGACATTTTTGAAAATGATACGACTCTACAACCGTTGTATATCCAAACGTAAATACCTAAAAAACACAAAAGGTGGTGCAAGAAGATTTACTTGCTAATTTAAGGATATTTGGCATATAGCATGTTTTAATTTAATTTAAATATAACTCTTTAATGGTGTAGATGAACTTGAATGCAATGATCCTTGAAGCTTCTATCATGACACACTCTGCTGGACCATGCTACAAAACTATGTCATGTAGAGCTTAGAATCTGCATCAATATATAGATGGCTTTTTAAAAATCCAAGCATTAACAACTAGATCAGCTGCATTAGATACTGAACATTTGCCTTTTCTTTTTAGACTACTGCTATCTGTAAACAGTGGGGAATTTATGAAATATTTATACAGCGTATAATGAACAACCTCTAAAACTGCTGATTATCATTTTGTTGCTCAATAACCCTATTAACATCTCCAAAGACAAATGCTGAAACATGATCACATGCTTAAAGCTTTAGGATACATTTAGTTACAAGGATTGCATATCAATATGCAGGTTAAGCCAATGCATAGAGTATCAAAGTTGGTGAAATGGACCTAACTCACTACTACGGACTGGACCCGATATATGCAATTTGAAAGTAAGCAAGGACATGGATATTAAAAAAAAAAAACAAAAAAACCCACCCCAAAACGTGCCTCTAAAAAAGACACAAAAATATGTACAGTTGCTTGTTCAAGTCTGATCACAATGGACAAAATCTTAAAAAACATGACCAAAAGAAATGAGAGAAAAGATGAAGATACAGACAGCCCTGTCAGGTCTAAATTTGTGTCAGCAGTGTATTAACTCCAAACTGTTACACACGTTTATATTTTTCATCTTAAAAAATTGATAGACATGCCAAATTCTTGACTAGCAAGCAGTTATTATGAAATACAAAATAGGTTTTTCTTTTATTTTTCAGGATTCTGGTGTAAAAAAATCTGAGTATGTAATCCAGATGATCCTACATGTGGGAGATGTAAAACGGTAGGCTGATGCACAAACAGGGACTGTTGAAAATTCAAAACAAACAAACAAAAAAAACCAAGAATGGCTGGTGGTACCACGATTGCTTCTAACTCAGAAGATCAGAAAATAAAAATAGGTAGAAATAGGAGGAATGATTTTAAAGAATATAGTGTTAGCAGAATAACTGGCAACATGAATGGGAAATGTCATTCTCATGAGATCTTTTATATATGTGCATGTGTGACTGTATATGCATGCATATGTATTGCCTGTCTGACATTTCTAGTGCTTTTTCATCTGTGACTGCAGTTATTTAACAAACATTTCTGCATTGTATCTGTGGATAGGACATTTTTCAGTTTCATACTAAATTCACAATGTTAGCTCAGTGTTTTATGCTCTTCTATAAAGCAATTACTGATTTTCCTTTGTGCTAGATATACTTTTGGAAGCTAAGGCATTCCAATATAACCAAAGGTTTAGATGACAAGCACTTTTGTATAAGGAACTCAATACTTTTATAACATGTACCTTTAGGCTTATCTTACGTTGTCAGAGGCAGCAGCAGGCAGTAAGTTTTACTCACCATTAAAAATAAGAATGCTGCTGTTTTCTTTTAATCTGACATTTTATTACCAGCAAAAATTGTATCAATATATGACTCCCAGGCCCAGCATAGCTATCAAATAAACCCATGCTATCAATAACTCTTACACTACTGCTGCCAGAGACAGATTCAAATACATACACTGGTAGGTCCCTGAATCAGCATTAATAAATACTGCTGCTTACCAAACTTGGTTTCCAGACAGATAAGGTTTTAATTACCCAACATCAATCACATACTGTAACAGTGGTACCGTACTTAGGGGCTCTACAAAGATTACTGAAGAGAATGTAATATGAGAACCCCAGGAATGCTGACAGTTGCTTAGACTTTTAAAGACTATTTTTAGCCAAATTAAGAACTTCATCATTAGTTTCAGAACGATCCACCTACATAGTGTATCTATTGACATAATGGCTGATATGTCATTCAGCTGAAATCAACCCCATGCAGGAGGCAAGCAGAAAACATAAATTATTCACTTCTTATTCTGAAGTTTCAAGTGGAACATGAGTAGAGTATCATTCTTCAAATAAGGATGGATTACACAGCACAGAGTTTCTTGGGCTCGTTATTTTGCTGAAGAACTACAGGTCTACTGATCCTGAAAGAGATTTTATTTTATTTTTGAAAATCATAGTTTAACATAAAATTAACTTCCAAGAAACGTTATGGTTTTGGAAATCTCAATTTTTAGTCAGTACTCAAGTGTGTCTTTCTGATTCCACCTGTAGCTGCAAATCAAGATGCCCAGGTACTGCTAGTAGCATTTGTCTCTCGTGCACAAGCTGTTACAGAAATACATCGAGATTCAGGAGATTTCTAGGAAAACAATGGAACTGTTACTTCCAGAAGGCAATATGGACTTAATCAACGGAATAATCTTTTTACTACAAAGGAAGAGTAGTTTATGTACATAAATATGTAGGTATAAATGTACACAGGTAGATATAAATATGTCTATAACCAAAATGTATCTATGTATAAACAGAATAAATGAGATAGATAGATAGATAGATAGATAGATACATAGATACATAGACAGATAGATAAGATAGACATTTTTTTTTCCAGTTATATGAAGTAGTTTTACTTTTTTGAATTATCATATAAAATAACTAAATTACCAGCCACAGAAATATTATCTTAAATCTTTTCTGTTGTTCATAAAAACCATATTCCTCTCTGTGATAACTTTCCAAAAAACACTATCTGACATTATCTAATAAACTTCAGCAGGTTTTTTTTATTGATCTGTTCAGCACATCTGTGCCTTCCAGGTTATGTGAAATCAGACTTTTGTTCTGAATGTTCTTCTTTTTAATACCCAATGTACTTAGTGGCAAATACCTATTTGGAAGAATTCTAATTCCTTTTTTTTTCCCGGAATCCTTTTTGTACCATCTTTATGGTACAGACTAAGGCAAAGAAGAATATGAGTTAAATAAACACACATATTTGGGCAGGTTACTAACAGACAGCACTGCAGTCTGCCGCATCCTTACTGAAGAGCTTATTAGCTGGTACTGAGTACAGCATTCATCTCTCTGCAGAGTTTTCACACCGGTCACTTTATAGGACACAATATATATGAAGCAGTTTGTACCTATACACAAAAATGTCAACAGAAGGGAACGATACAGGGAAAAAAGGTGTGATACGAAACTGAAACAGACAGAAGGTCCATCACCAGGGGAAGAAAACGATCCATTATTTTTGTGCCTCAACATTCATTTCCCCAAAGTATATTTATTGATACGTAAGAAGGGGAAAAAAAAACCCAAAACATTAGAATATTATGTTAAAAGCATACCAAAAGACTCTTGATTTGGTAACATAATCTTGAAGTTGGTGGGAAGCAGGGCGCATAATATTCTTGTAAAGATGCCTATAGTTTGACAGAATCAGACCCTGAGAGAACAACCCTGGAACCCTTTAGATTGCCACATATTCAGCTACTGCCTTTTCTACACATTATCAGTTAAAAATCAATGCATGCGCATCCCAGATGTTGCAGACATTTTGGCGAGGGACAAATACTTAAGCATTCTTCAGCTTGCAGTATCATGGACTATATAAGCAGGTTTTACTTTCCTCTATGGCACACAAGGTTTGTTTGGGAAGTAATAGCGATAAGGAAGCAGGAAAATAAATTCCAAGAGCATTAAAGATCTTAAACCTATGGTTTCTGCAGTCTAAAATGGCATTTAGAAATTCTATTCTGATTACTAAATAAAATTCCTTGAAGATAATTTACCATTTCTTAACATTTAACTGTTTAAGATGAGCTGGGAAGAACAGTAGTGGAAAATCATGAGGATGAGTATGTGTAACAATAATTAATTTAAACTTTCTTGCCATTGACACAAAATTCTTACAATTACTTCAGGTTTTACATTTCAGATGTCTGTTTAAAGAGATGTACTCAGACCTCTGCCTACACTGATCAAGAAAACAAAATTGTTACAAGCAGCAGGTTTTAAAGAGTCTCTGACCAATTTGTCACCTAATTAGCCAGCTCAGGTTGGGATGCAAAACTTTTGTATGGTGCAGCACTTCTAGTCACAGGCTTCTGGGCAAACTGTATTAGCTTACTGTCGTTCCATACAAACACACCAATTATTTTTCTGGACCAGAATTGGCTTGGTGCTATAATTCTACCCCTGCTTTATGGAAATACTGATATCATGTCTCACAATTTAGAATTGTAAGCTCTCTTAGATTATTTTTTCTACCATTGTTTTATAATGATAGAAGAGAGTGAAGAACTAGTCCCATTATCTGTGAGAAAATTTATAAACATTGTTGGAATAATCAAAAAACAAACTAGAGAACTTTATTACCTGATTGGGTTTTAACCAGTATGTGGTGGGCAAAAAAATTACTGTTTAAAGTTACATTCGGCTTTTTTTCTTGTTAATATGGTACTAGTGATATGCAACATGGCTGTAACTTTTTCTTTCACTGTCACTCTTCCCAGTTTCTTTGTAAATTAATTTGTTTTCTTTCAGCTGAATTTTGTGGTCTGTTAAAAATTAACTCCAAAATCTTTGTTCTAATAAAAACTAAATACTTATCCCATTCACATTTTTTATATTTTGCAAGCGTTCTAATTTTGAAGCTGCTCCTGCTGCTTCTTGACAGCCATAGAAAAATTAACTTCCTTCTAGTAGGATCTGATTTGTTAGAATAATGCAAAGTTACTGTTCAAGTTTTTTCAGCTAAAATTTTTGAAAAAAAGAAAAGGGATAAAGTATTTCTTATTTCTGAAGTTACTAACACTAGGATAGCAAATTGGTGCTCAGGCACTCTACTGCTATGACAATAATAACTTTTTCTAATTTTTCCCTGTTGTGTTTTAATAAATAAGCTTGTGGGTGGTGGAAGTATTAAGATAAGGATTTAAGAATCTTTTACTATTCAGAGGATGCAGACTTTGCTTTTTTCAGTGTTTCTCTTCACTAAAAATATCCTCATTCAGCTTTCCACATCTGATAATATTCCTGTCTTGCCATTAAAAACTACATTTAACTTAAATATTTTAAAGATCCTAATATTACAATATGCATATATTATAACTGATAACACGAATGCAGAATTGCTGTTCACCTAATCCGCCATTGCAATACCCTGGAGCACTCAAGGCTACTAGAAGAGCTCTTAAAAAATGACAGGAGTACTTCACACAGCACTGTCAACAGCAAAATTCTGGACAGTGCTGCTATAGGAGATTGTGGAGACAGAGAGTATCAGCAAATTCAGAAAGAAGAAAATTCCTGCACAAAAATCCATAAATGTATACTGAAAGGACAAGACATGAATATACTCCCTAACATCCTAATACAAGAGCTACAAGAGAAAAGGGGAATAGACCACAGAAAGCATCTAGGCTCCCATGGTCATCCAAAATAATAGCTCTTCTGGGCACCCTTTGAGTCAGAATAATGAGCCAGATGGATCACCAGTCTGACCTAGTAGGTCATTTATATTCTTATGCACAAAAGCTTCTCATCTCTCACTACTGTAAACACTTTTCCCTCTACATCTGTATATATTACCATTTCTGTGTCCCATACGTAGGCAGAAGTCACCCCTTTCATGTTTCCTTCCAAATACAGTTGAATTCACCCTCAGAAGTGGCCCTAATTTATGGTGATGCAGGGAGCATGCTTTCATGGTAGGTGACATTAGAGAAGGCATTCCCACTGCGTTAGATTACTCAATCCGATTAAGTTATCAGCGCCATAGGCAATTTCCCAAGATTGTGTAGCCTTCAAAAAGGTCACAACAGAACTCAGAAGCTGAGTTTCTCTGCACTATGCCATGAATAGCTAACTTCCCAGGATCCTGCTTTTTGCATATGCAAGGGTAAAGCATTCAATCTTAGGTAAAAACAAGGTAGGAGTGACTTAAAGATTTTTGCCAAAACATAGGGAATGCCACTTAAACTGGATCTTAGCATCACAGGATAATTCATATCAGAAGGGACCTCAGGAAGTCTCTAGTCCAGCCTCCTGCTCAAAGCAGGGTCAGTTATGAGATCAAACCAGACTGCTCAGAGCTTAATAGAGTGCAGTCTTCAAAACCTCCAAGGATAAAGACTGTACAATGTCTAAGTCCCTCTGAATGGCAGCTTTGCCCTCAAGTATGTAAACAGCTCATCCTCATCTTCTCATACACACACACACACTTTGGTGTCATCTGCAAACTTGGTATCACAGTCCATTTACCTTCTTCAGGTCACTGACGAAAATGATAAACAGGACAGGTCCCAGCATAGCCCCTGCAGTACTCCATCTTTTACATGCCTCCAGGTAGAGTATGACTAGATATCCACAAATCCATGGGGCCTGATGGGATGCACCCTCGAGTGCTGAGGGAGCTGGGGGAAGTCATTGCTGGGCCACTCTCCATCATCTTTGAAAGGTCCTGGAGGACAGGTGAGGTGCCTGAGGACTGGAGGATAGCCAATGTCACTCCAGTCTTCAAAAAGGGTAAGAAGGATGACCCGGGAAACTACAGGCCGGTCAGCCTCACCTCCATCCCTGGAAAGATGATGGAGCAGCTTGTGCTGGTTATCATCTCAAAGCACCTGGATGAAAAGAAGGTTATCAGAAGTAGTCAACATGGATTCACTAAGGGGAAGTCGTGTCTGACTAATCTGATAGCAGTCTATGATGAGGTCACTAGATGGGTGGATGAGGGGAGGGCAGTGGATGTTGTCTACCTTGACTTTGGCAAGGCTTTCGACACTGTCTCCCACATCATCCTCACTGGCAAGCTTAGGAAGTGTGGGCTAGATGGATGGACAGTGGGGTGGATTGAGAACTGGCTAGCAGATAGAGCTCAGAGGGTTGTGGTTAGTGGTGCAGAGTCTAGTTGGAGGTCAGTAACAAGTGGTGTCCCTCAAGGGTCAGTACTGGGTCCAGTCCTGTTCAATATATTCATCGATGATCTGGACGAAGGGATAGAGTGTACCATCAGCAAGTTTGCTGATGACACTAAACTGGGAGGAGTGGCTGATACGCCAGAAGGCTGTGCTGCCTTACAGCGTGACCTGGATAGGCTGGAGAGTTGGGCAGAGAGGAACTTAATGAAATTCAACAAGGGTAAATGTAGGGTACTGCATCTGGGGAGGAATAACCCCATGCATCAGTACAGGTTGGGGGCCGACCTCCTGGAGAGCAGCTCTGTGGAAAGGGACCTGGGAGTCCTGGTGGACAACAGGATGACCATGAGCCAGCAATGTGCCCTGGCGGCCAAGAGGGCCAATGGCATCCTGGGGTGCATCAAAAGGAGTGTGGCCAGCAGGTCGAGGGAGGTCATCCTCCCCCTCTACTCTGCCCTGGTGAGGCCGCATCTGGAATACTGCGTCCAGTTCTGGGCTCCCCAGTTCAAGAAGGACAGGGATCTGCTGGAGAGGGTCCAGCAAAGGGCTACAAAGATGATTAGGGGATTGGAACATCTTTCATATGAGGAAAGGCTGAGGGATTTGGGTCTCTTTAGTCTGGAGAAAAGAAGATTGAGGGGGGATCTTGTTAATGCTTTCAAATACTTGAAGGGAGGATGCCAGGGGGATGGGAGCAGTCTTTTTTCAGTGGTGCCCATTGATAGGACGAGGGGTAATGGGCACAAACTTGAACATAGGAAGTTCCATCTTAACATGAGGAGGAATTTCTTTACTTTGAGGGTGGTGGAGCACTGGAACAGGCTGCCCAGAGAGGTTGTGGAGTCTCCCACTCTGAAGACATTCAAAACCCGCCTGGACGCTGTCCTGTGCAACCTGTTGTAGGTGACCCTGCTCTGGCAGGGGGGTTGGACTAGATGATCTCCAGAGGTCCCTTCCAACCCTGACTATTCTGTGATTCTGTGACCTATTAACCACCACCCTCTGAGGATGATCGTTCAGCTAGATTTTTAATGTGGTTGCATACCCACTCATACCATAACATTCTAGCTTTGATAAAAAAATACTGTGGGAGACACTGGTGAAAGCCCTGTTAAAGTCAACGTGATATCCACTGCTCTCCGGTGATCCACAAATCCATCGTTTCATTACAGAAAGCAATCATGCTGGTCAGGCATGATTTGCCTTTGGTAAATCTAGGCTGACTGTTCCAAATCATTTTCTTCTCCTTCATGTGCCCAGAAATGTGTTCCAGGAGGACTCACTCCATGATTTTCCCAGCTGTGTCAGCTAAACCAGGGCATCTGGTCATTTTAGCTTAATTCTCCTTTCAAATTAAACTCATAGCATGGGTCATAATAAAATGAAGCCAAACACTCACCTTCAGATAACAGCATCTGTCCAACTGATGAAACTGCGACGATTTCACAAAGTTGGAGTGTGGATACACAAGGACATAAGTGATAATAAAATTATCTTTAATAACAAAGAGTTAGTCTTTGTAAGCAATTTCAGTGACTGAGAAAGAAGCATAAACACTGGGGAGAAGTCGTAGACATTTATCAGGAGAAGAGTACTACATTTCAAAATATTTAAGTATGGAAAATGCGATATGTAGCTCTCTTAGATCTATGGCACTTCTTAAGCGTCATTACTCTCTATCTATAATCACTTGCTGAAAGTGTACAATTGTCATAATTGTTCAAATGAGACAGACAAATACACACATTGCCAAGGTGCTGCTGGGAGTAGCCCCGGTGCCGGGCATTGGGCACCTCCCTGGGGACGGGCCAAAGCTATGCCAGAACATCTGCCTGCAGGTGGGGGTCAGGATCAGGCCCGGTGAGGGGAACTGGGCTCAACACAGCCCTGGGGACAGTTGGGCAGGGCTGTCACACATGGGACTAGGCTGAGGCCAGGCTGGGACATCAGCCCCTCTGGGTCTGGCATTAGACCAGGAGCCATGGCTGGGCAGCAGGGCTGTGGATCTGCCATGGACGAAGCGCCAATGCCTCAGCTGAAAGCCCCCACGGGCAGGGGTCAGCCTTAGCCACAGCCTCCCCAACAGGGCACCCAGGAGCCTTTCCCCACAGCCACCAGTGGCATGGGGCCGCCCTAGGCCATGCTGTCCCCCAGCCCCCGGGGCCAAACGTCCACAGGGATGTGCTTGTGATCCTTTGAAGTGCAAACTACAGTGACAACTGCTACTTCACTCTACTAAGATTTGGTGATTTTCACATGGAAGGAGAATTGTTCTCATCCTCTCAACTCCTATGTTTCATCACCATTCATCAGCAATCTCAAGCACCCCTACCTGAACTCCACAAACACGCTGAAAAACTTATGTGCACTTTTATGTGTATATGCCCCACGTTTACACATTTTGCAAACAGAAATTCAAGTTTGTATGCCTTCAAAATCAAGTATCACAACAGTATTTTAGAATCTGTCAGGTACTGTTTGCAATGTCTCAAAAATTGCCTAAAGAAACTATATCAACTTCTAGCGTTTTCTTATTCCCCATATTCTCATTCTCCTGCTACAATGGTCATAAAGAGGGAAGATGAGGTTGGAGTAATTTATCCAGAAAGATTTTTGCAAGTTCATCTGTGTTACAGTTCAATATTATTTCTTCCCGGTACTTCAAGACTGAAACAAATTGTTTTTTGCTATTATGAAAGACTTTTCTGTTCTCACTCCTACATTACTGCAATCACTAAATCATTGGCAAGTCACAAGTACAGTGACAAGAAGTCTCCCCCTTGGTTAATTTGGAACAGAAGTATAATGAGTTGACGGTTCAGGTTTATAACTTTATCAGTGATTATCACACTCATTTTTATCTTTGAAGAACTTAAACTGCAATTTATTTGGAGCACATTCCCAATTTATTTTTGTTTTCTATTAATTAAAAAACACACAAAGGAACCCTCAGGAAAAGCCTACTGAAGCATTTGGATGCCCTGATGTTAACAGGGAAAATAATAGTTGATGTACATTTGTGTTTCTTTGCACTGCTCTGGGTTTTTTGGTAGCAAGGCACTGATTTATCAGTCTACATAGCAACATGCACAATATGCAAAGTGTCAACCTGTCACTTTTTAATGGATGAATCTGGAACAGAGCCAGAAAGCCTTGAGGAAGGAAAAGGGGAGGGAAGTTTTAAACAGAAAATATGTTTGAAATGGAAAATTAATAGTATTTGTGTAGGCTATTCTTTTACTTAGCAGTTTGTAACATAAATGACTTCAAACTAGAATGTGTTAAGAGTGGACACTGCACATTATAGAGTACAAAGGTTTCCCCTCGTTCTTGACTATGATTTTGAAAGACAGGCTTTGTGAAGCCATTTTATAACCACTCTCTTGCTTCTGCATTATTGCTCAAGATTAAAAATGCTGCTAGTCTCAACTTTGTAGCCAAAGTTCATATTAACTTAGAATGTATTTATGAATTATCACTGCTCTGAAAAGCGGACTCAAATTGACTTATCATGTGTCTGAAACTGCTTTGACTACTAATTTCTATTAATCCCTCAGCAGGTGGTCCTGATTACTTCTTAATTCTCATATCTGAAATCTGTAATGTAGTTTGTAGCCAGTCTGAAACTTGCATGAGGTAAGTAATGCATTGAAAGGTTTATTAGATTTCAACATTGCAAAGTGCTAGGATTACTCACAGGATAGCAGTAAATGCAACCCAACCTAGAAAAATTACTACACCGAAGACACCATCCCACATATTAGTCTTTCTTGTTTATCATATGTCACACAGCCACACCAAAATACTCACCTGCTCTACATTTTAACAACTCATCTGCAGAGTTTGAAAGGTGTTTAAATGAGGAAGATTACACACATCTGTTGCTTTGTTTTTATTACAACTGTCAAATGAAGTCAATAATTACAACAGTCTATCAATCTATGTTAATAGCTGGTATATATAAAATGAGACAGTGGAGTAAAATGTTCTCATTGGTTCATGATGGATGAGAAGGACCGTAATTCACCACGATGTGAAGGATATAGATTTTCTGTTCCCAAGGACTTCTAGGGGAGCGATAAAGGACTTGCTCTGATTTGAATCAAAATGATTATGTCACTGTAATTTGTTCTCAGAATTACAATCAAATAGCCTTGTTCTTGTTGATTATACATGCACAACCCTGTGCTGTTCATTTTCATGTAGTTAGTTATAACTGAAAGCAATTTGTCCCATTAGAGAAAATCTAGATATTCCAAACTCTGATCAGGTCTAAATCCTTAATCCTTACTTTTTTAACAACTAAGCAGGGCTTTAATGACTTGGTCTAAACATCACAATCATTGTGAACAGTAATATTCTTGGGTGCTAAAGCAATTATGTTTCTCTGGAAAGCAGAAATACATTGGCATATTTATCTCCTTTACAATGTGCACATAAAGCTGAAGAGCTCAAGTTTTAAGGCTGGAGTTTCTCACTTGAACCTACCATGCTTACATGCAGGAAATGATGGCCCGAATGAGACTTTAATTACATCTTCTCAGCAATTGTCTTTTCCCTGTATCAAATACTTTCTTAGTTTATGTTTCAAGCAAGTTTTACACGTGGTTTTACATGAAAGAATAAAGTAGTGTGACCCTCATTGGAAAGGGAAAGAAATACACAACATATGCCCTCAGTGATGAGTTCTCATAATTGCAACTTCGTTTTGGAGAATTTATTTGTGGAGCTGAGGACAAAGATGAATAAAGGCTTACTACCTTGTAATAAAAAAAAAATAATGCTTTTTAAAGGCGTTCACATGTCATTAAATTCCTTCCATAGTCCTGTGACAGAGCTCAGTGAATTTGAATATGGATTCTACAACCACAGAGATTCTGGTAAGATACCTTTAATCAGTTTTCCTAAAATTACAGCAACTGGATCTCCTGTAAGAGGACAGAGGGTTGCTTTCAAACTAGAACAGTTTATATAGCCCACAGTTCTAAGCAATGATCTGAAAGCCCAAATTTGGCAGTGGTTTGGAAAAGGAAGAGATATCCACATGTAGTAAATTATATTTATTCCCGGTATGCATAGCCAGACAAGGAGATGAGGATAACTGAAATGGGATGTTTGATGTCTCAGTAACTTTAGAGATATTTTAATAATACAGTCCCTTTCATCCAAAGGAATAACTTTAAATCACTTCAAAGCACTTCATAAACACAGCAAAGAAAGAAGAGATTGAGGATTTGAGAATGTAACGGATTAGATAAAAAGAATAATTAAAGTAAAGTTGTTTTTAGTGGTTTAACAAATCTTCATGAATAATAACCAAGGATTTCAAATATGACTAATCAATTTATATGTCTCTATTCTGTATGGCTAACATTAAACATGTTAATGAATTTGATTTTTAGAGGAAGTACAATCAATGTTTTTGAAAAATGTCCCCTTTTCTGACATTAGACACGTAAAATGAAGTATTTAGTCACTTTTGGAAAAAAAATGTCAGTTAACTGGACTATTCACATGGACGTGATTCTACCTGTACTAATGTACTACAGCACTACTACTATAAAAAGTAATTTTATAGAGGATTAATTTAATTCTTCATGACAACATCGAAACTTTCTATGTCTGTAAAAACTTGAAAACCTATAAAAATTGTCTATATGTGTATTTTCACATAAATGAATAACACTTCTACTTATATTTACAATTAAAATATTTGTATTTTTGTTAGTACATATTGAGAATTATATTACTTAGCTTAATGAAAAACAATTATTTGCTGGATATCTGTATATTTGCAACTTCTATTAGAAGTGGCTGAGAGAACTGGGGTCGTTTAGCCTGGAGGAAAGGAGGCTGAGGGGAGACCTTATTGCTCTCTACAACTACCTGAAAGGAGGTTGTAGCGAGGGGAGGGTCGGTCTCTTCTCCCAAGTGATGAGCAATAAGACAAGAGGAAATAATCTCATGTTATGCCAGGGGGGGTTTATATTGGATATTAGGAATTTTTTTTCATTGAAAGGGTTATCAAGCATTGGAACAGGCTGCCCAGGGACGTGGTGGAGTCACCATCCCTAGAGGTATTTGAATAACATGTGGACATGGTTTAGCGGTGGACTTGGATGTGTTAGGTTTACAGTTGTATCTTAAAGGTCTTTTCCAAGCTAAATGATTCTATGATATCTCATGTTTTCAAATATAGCAGCATTTTTATTGTAGCACCCATCACAAAGTAACATCTTAAGATACTTAGAAAATAAATGTCATCACGATGAGTACTTAAAAAGAGACAGATCACGATAACAAAATTTTGCAGTTAAGAGATTATTTTAAACCCAAAATAACTGCTGTGTTTACTCTGTGCAGATATCTGAAGTTGCATAGCATGTACTGTGTTAAGAAAGAAACTGAAGATAATTATATAAACTCAATCTTTTTTTAGAATACATTCCCAAAGTGGTAGAGGTTAAGCAGTTCAATCAAAACTTATCTATTTACTTTCTTTTGAATACAGTACCGAGACTTCCAAATTTAGTTAAATAAAACCTAAATTTAAGTACTGTTTTCACCAGCCATTTGCAACTTGTACTGATGAATGCTGCCACTCATTAAGTTTGCCCAACTCTGCCTATTGTGAGGTCTCATTTTCACCTAAAACAGGCTTTAATCATTTGAATTCAAGCATTTCATTTATTTATCATTCTGCTATAATTCATTTATTTATCTTAACTTACAGCAAAATCATACCTATTTCTCAGAGCAGAACAAGAAGAATGTGCCTTGGTCCAGAACGAAAAATGCTGCTGCTGTTTGAACTGAAAGACTTTTACAATTTAATAGGTGAAAGCCTGCATCTGGCTGCTGAACCACCTTAAGCTGACAAATGCCCAACAGACAACAGCACTATGTTCTCTTAATCAGAATTGCCCCACACAGCCTTTTAAGGCAACTTTCAAACTACTCTTATGTGCTCAGTACAGTTAAATTTCCAAAGATCTTGAACTGTGTGAGTATGTTTGTACTTTCCAACACTTTCTAGTGATGACCAGATTTCATGGCAGTACTTGGTGAGCACCTTTCAGGGGTCAACACAGGAACACAGCAGAAAAATGCCAACTTACCTTCTAACTATTGCTCAAAGCTTTTCTCATCTGGATGAGAATTATGATTGACTCACGTACCAGCAGCCTGCGGAATGAAGATATTTGATTCACATGCAGAAGGAAGGCAGACAGAAATAAGTAAACAGCAAAACATAACAGCAGGACTAGAAGGGTATAGGTACAGACCTTGAAAATAGCTGGACAAGAATACCAAACTTGGAAATCATGAGTGGGAAGGGATTCTGAGATTAAAGGGACCAGAACCCTACAATACTGAGGCAGGAAAGTGAAATAGTTGAGAGATCTGCGCACAAGATGACTGCAATATTACATTACTGCCTTATTCTGTATATGGGATGGACAATATTTTGGTAAATATTCAGGGTGTGAAACAAAAGTACGAATTACTTGTAGGATCCCCTCCACTATTTGTTTCACTAGCTGAAAATTACACAGCATCTGAAACAGAAAATTAGGAGAAAAGAAATACTATTCACAAACAGAGAGGAACTAAGTGTTGCCCTGAAAAATGTGCATGCCTGAAATGGCACTATTTTTTTCACAGTGTTCTTATGAAATATATAGTAAATCACACACACATTTTTCCACAGTTCATTACTAACTCGAGACTTCTGTATCCTTGAATGGTCAACTGAGTGGCCAGCGCTTCAGCAAAACACAGCTCAGTAGGGTGAATATCTGTGCTCTAAAACACTAACTCATCCTAAAAAGTTCAGAGGTACCAAAAAGGACGCTGAAAACTAGTGGATGCTATTTCCCTCAACCTCTGTGTTTCCCTAAGCCTTATCTGTAAAAACAGGTTTAAGGTAAAAACATATTGTGAGGATAAATGAGTGTTTCTGAAGCACTCCAGATACTACAGAGGCGAGCAATGCAAAAAATCTTATAAAACAATTATTTCTGAGTAGAATTTGAATTGTGTGCAGTAGATGAGATCTTTGGCATACATTCAATAGTGAGAGAAAATAAAATACTGTCTAGCTGCTTCTAAAATCCCATGGTTAATAAGGCAAGATGTTGTGCAATAAACAGTAAGTCCTTAACAGTAGTTAGGCGACAAGGGAACAAAATTAAGATTAAATTCCTAATTTAATCATATTTTCACTGTGGACTGCTTGACTATGCCTTCTTAGTAACAATACTCGAGGTTGATGGAGATTAGGACCAATCCAGAAAATTTCTGATAAGCATTGAGAAAAAAAAAATGACTGTAAAACAAAGTACAAAGGAAAGTACCACTGATAAATTAGTAATGCAAACTCTTGCACACTGTTGCACATTAGACCACTGAGACCATCCACTGTACAGACTACGACAAACATGATGTAGTTCTTACTTTGCATACTTCTCTCCAAATGAGCTGCAAATCTAAATAATTACATGGACATTGCCGGTTCTGAAAGCTAACAGTACAGTATGCATAGTCTTTTCCCTGATGTACGTTAGTGAAATAAAATAAAGACTATTTTGTTTTAATTAAGATTTCTCTTATATAAACAGAGAAGGCTTGAGGTGGATTTACGAGCACTGAGAGGTATGTAACCTTAATGTTAACACTATCTGCTTCATTGTTACCTACGATGATTATACCCCAGATCCCTGAGTGGTTCATTAAATTGCCAGAAAACTGCACTGGACAGTCTGTAGCTGTTAAACAGCTAGATGTCCATAAAACCGAACCTGAAATTTGGTAATTGTTACGAGGTTTTCCTTATTAAAATTAGAGTATGTTTACAAAAAGGCTAAGGTAAATACATTTTCACACTGTCTTAGACTATGGTAGACATTTGTGGCAGTTTCAATTTTCTGGTTACCCACTTTCCCTTGGCTTTTATTAAATTCCCTTATCAAAGCTGAAAGTATTTGCACATCTTGCAGAATTCTTCAACACCAAATCTATCCCAGAGGTATTTCTGAATTAATTTTAATAGATTTTCTGTGCTGGAGAAATCATTCTACATTTCAGCACTCACGATCAAATGACAATGCTGCATACAGACATTTTTAATATTCTCTCCAGGTATACCCCTGTGGCTACTACTGCTAAGACTCCTTGCTCTACAACTGTTCCTGCTGGGGAAAAGGTGTTGCTATAGCTGCAGGGTAATAGTAACTGCCAGGGCTGATTTGATGCCATTTAGTGTACATCTATGCGATTCAAGAAAAAAACTGCCCCTTTGTCTCCCCTTTGCATCTTTGGAGCTAATCACTTTTTCTCATCAATACCAAAATATTTAAATTTTTTTGCCTGGTGGATTTGAAACACGGCAATTCATTGCCTGAATTCAGATGCTCACAACTAAACATTATGTTAATGGTGACTTTCAGATTTGGAACCTATACTTAAGGAAATGCACAACAGTATACAGAATTTCAAATTATCTAATTAACCCCTAAGACATGAAAAACATGAAATCGTGAATGCTTTGTTTAAAATGCAATTTTCAAAGCTAAGATAGAGGGAAAAGGTCAAGCTAATGCACTTCACCTTCAATACAGCGAAATATTTCATCTTATTCATTCTGAACTTTATAATAATTTGACCACTGACTGATGAAACAGGATCAGATTCTCCAGTAATAATCGATGTCACAATCGACATGCCTAAGCCTTGCATGTCATATTGCACTACATATTTTCTTTTCCTCTTGATCATCACCTAAGTCCTGCCCTTTGTGCTGAAACTCAGAAGTAGAATCATATATTGTCCTCTTGTGTCAGGACTATATAATAGCTCAATGCAAATTACTGATACTTTCAATGTCTGACTGTTGTACAGGCTGCCCTTAAGCCCTTCTTTAACAATTTTCATTCTTTCAGGAATAGAAATGTTTTCTGAACTTTCACCCTTCTCTTTCCTTCTGTTAAGAAAGCTCTTCTTCTTACCTCAAGATAACTACTATCAGCTGTCATGAAGTGTAAATTAGTGAAGAGGAAGTATTTCAGTTTACCAGGAGGCAAGATCATTGAGGTCAACTTTGTACTACCACCTGGGGTTCAGCTCAGAGAGTTCACTTCACCTTGAGAACTATGTGTCTCTTCTTCAGTGTGGGGATGTTTCACTTGGTTTGTGTTTTTTTTTTCTCTGTGCATCTTGTTTATTTGAGGTTTTACACTACCAGTGTAATGTCAATGAACTGTCAATGTACCTGATTTATGCTCATATTAAAATTATACCTTTTTTAGGAATGAAATCCTGAAAAGTTATAAAACTGTGACTCAGGCCACTTGCAGTTTGGTATGAAGGCTCACTGCCCATAGCACTGCGGTTGACAGCATTAGTGAACTCTGACAATAGAACAAAGTAATTTTTGTGCATAATCCTGTATCATTTTGTGTTTGTATTTAATTTGCATTAAGTAACTCTTTTCAAAAGACTCTTCATTTTGAAGGCCTTGTGAAAAGATGTCAGTACATCCACTAGATTAATCATCCTAGGCCAAATAGACATTAAAATTAATTTGATACTGAAGATGGAGTAAAACTTCCATTCCTCTCCTACCTTTCATGTAATACAGGATATTTTATAGCGAGAATTCTATCAGCGCTTCCATTTTATAACAGTTTGGCCATTCAGTACAGTAAAGCAACTGTGTTTCTCTGGCACAGTCAGGTTAAACACAATTTTTACGTGTAAGAGATTTCAGTTAAGATGACTACATATCTGAATTAGGACATGGTCTGCACAGGTCAGCACAGAATCATGCAGAAATATTTCTTTAACTCTGCAAGCTGTATATTAGTCATGATGTAGCAATCCTGTTCCTAGGGTTAGTCCTATCATAGAATCCTAGAACACCACGTTGGAAGGGACCTCAAGGATCATCTCGTCAAACTTTTCTTGGCAAAAGCACAGTCTAGACAAGATGGCCCAACATCCCGTCCAGCTGAATCTTAACAGTGTCCAGGGTTGGGGAATCCACCACTTCCCTGGGAAGATTATTCCAATGGCTGACTGTTCTCATAAAGGAAAATTTTCCTCTTGTGTCCAGTTGGAATTTCCCCAGGAGTAACTTGTACCCATTACCCCACATCTTTTTCCATGTGATTCCTTGTAAAAAGGGAGTCTCCATCTTCTTTGTAGCCACCCTTGAAATACTGGAACATGGTGGTAAGTTCTGCCCTAAGCCTTCTTTTCTCAAGGCTGAACAAACCCAGTTCTCTCAGCCTTTCCTCATATGGCAGGCTTCCCTGTCCTTTGATCATTTTGGTGGCCCTTCTCTGTACCCTCTGCAGCCTGTCCACATCTTTTTTGTATAGTGGAAACCAAAACTGAACACAGTGTTCCAGGTGGGGCCTGACAAGCGCTGGATAGAGCGGGATAATGACTCCTTTATCTCTGTTGGTGATGCCCTTGTTGATGTAACCCAGCATCCTGTTGGCTTTCTTTGCCGCAGCTCTGCACTGTTCACTCATATTGAGCTTGTTGTCCACCAGGATGCCCAGGTCCCTTTCCACAGAGCTGTTCCCCAGCCAGGTAGATCCCAGTCTGTGTTGCACTCATGGATTATGTTTTCCCAGGTGCAAGACCTTACACTTGTCCTTGTTGAACTTCATAAGGTTCTTGCTAATCCACTCTTCCTAGCTTATAAACACCCAGGTATGAACTCCTTGCAACACGCTCCATTTGCTACTTCATTTCCAGAAGTAGCTTACACAGAAGTGGTTTAGGATTTTAAATAGTATTATTTGAAGTCTGGGATTACAGACTGTAAATTTAATTCCCAGATTTGAAAGAACCACATTCTCTGAAATATTCAAAACAACCCAATGATTTTATACAGAGCTTTACAAAATACAAAAGATGAAAATCTGACCTTTAAACTGCTTAGTTAATCCACTGCATAGTATTTATGTAAAAGAGAGAAGAAAAAAAAAGGAAGTTTGTTCTTAAACAATTTCTGTATCTAGGTTGTATCAAATGAAATTGGATTGAAATAAACGTAGAAAAATATACAGAAGTTGGACAGCCAGTCACAGGTGTGAAAGCATGGAGGAGACACTGCATGCACTCTGAAAGTAGCTGCAGTTGCCATACAGCACTACAAAAACATTTCTTAATCAACATTAAATCCCTTCGTGTTTTTCACTGTCATATGATACATTTTTAGTACTTAAAGAATTAAGTCTTTATTTAAATATTTCTAGTGAAATTAAATCAAAATATCCTCAAAAAGAGATCCTATTCCAGAGATGCTAAAATCTCAACCAAAGAAATGAAGAAGCAAAAAATGAAGGAGAAAACAACACACAAAGAATTTCAAGTATTAGAAAGTTACAAAGGGCCTCCTTTTAAAAGTGACTTGCGGAAAACTACAATCGATATTATTCCTAGGTACAAGTGTGAGAGAGAATTCACACTCAAAGGCAAAAGCTTTCTGAACTCACAGCATCCTCCACAAGGGTTCTAAAGCAAAAGTATTAACATTATTGCAACAACAGGAGTCCAGTGTTTTCTTTTATGTTCAGCTCGACCCTCTCTTGTTTCCATTTACGGCTGTTGACTCTTATCCTCCCACCATGGATCTCTGTGAGGGGCCTGGCTCTGCCTTCTTGGTGACCTCCTGGTAGGAACAGCAGGCTGTTGTTACATCCCCCTAAATCCTTCCTTTCTCCAAGGTGAACAAGCCCAGATCCCTCAGCTTCCGTCACAGAACAAGCATCTAGCCCCTGATTAGCTTGGGGACTCTGTTAAATTCACTCCAGATAATTCACCTTTTTCCTCTACTGGAGGGCCCAAAACTGGATGCAGGATACTAGATGTGGTCTCACGAGAGTAAAGAGGGCAGTGACTCCACTGGATCTCCCAGTTGTGCTCCTGTTGGTACATACCTGGTTGCTCTCAGCCTGCTCTGCTGCCAGGACACACTGCTGGCTCCTGCCTGGCTTGCCAGATACCAGCACCCTGCAGGTCCTTCTCAACAGAGGTCCTCCCCAGCTCAGGCCTCAGCTTGTGTTGTTGCAGTGGTTTCCCCCTTCCCATGAGAAAAACTTTGCATTTGTCTTGGTTGAATTTCAGAAGGTTGTTGGTGGCCTGCTCCTTCATACTGTCTAGGTCGCTCTGAATGGTGGCCCTGTCCTTAAGAGTACCAACTGGTATCCCCATTGCTCTACTTTGGTGTCATAGGCAAACAACTATTAAATGCAATTCAATCATATCAAGTTGATTATAATCTAGATATCTTCTTTTTTCCCAGTAAAGTATTAAAAACACCTTGGAATTAGTACTGATTGCAAGGTCATGAAGACCTTGTGGTTAAAAAAGGAACACTGTCAAAAGGATAAAAGAAGTTTTGTAGAATGTCACCATAACGTAATATAAATTTTTTTCTTCCACCACAGTTCAGCTAAAAAACTCACTGTTCTGCACCCAAGCCTTCTACCAAAAAGACACAGTAGAAAACAAACCGTACCATTTAAATTACACGTAATCATAACATAGATTGGCCTGATGTTCTCACACATGTGACACTAATTCACCTGAATACTTAAAGGAATAATGCTAAAAGGAATCAGCATTGCTTATCGCTATGCTAGCATTCAGTCTTCAAAATATATTATCGGAATGAAAATTCCAGACCAGAATTAAGAAGTCCTCTGACAATGTTATAAAGCTGCAACCAGAATGAATTTTTCAATTAAACGACTGCAGAAAAGACAACTGAGAGGATAACATAACATGTCATCAGGGAATGAAAGAGGTTATTCAGCCTGTCCAAGTTCATCCATTCTTAGTACTCCGCTCTCCTGTGGAAGGCATCTCATTTTTCTCATATGACCCCTGTGTTTTTGCCTGATCAACTATGCCTGACAGCCTGTTTCACACATTTATCATTCTCTGCATGAAAAAAAGTGCTCCTGACACCTATTTTGAGTGTGATTATTTTTCTTAAATCATCACTGTTTTTCCTGTCTTTCTTTCCTTTTTGTGTTAGACTGAAAATAAGCCAAATTGTATCAAAGCTCTTTATATTTTACATGCTTTACATTTTAACGTCTCTGAGCTATTCTGTTTTCCTCAGACAGACATTCCTAATTTTAGCTTATCCGTATTTAGCTGCATTTTATTGCTGCCTTTAATCATTAAGTTGATATGTTTGATATTATATCTTCTCAGTCCTGCAGTACAAGTTTCCTGCAAGAAATTCTTATTAATTTCTTATCCTAATATTCTCATTTCATGTAAGAACACCATACAGAGCTACTGAAACTTTTACAAGGTGTGACACAAAGGGACAACTTCACAACTGATGTGAACATCAGAATTCCATAAATTTCAGTTATGATAACTTAGTTTAGTTCTGCCCCAAAATATGTGGAAATACAAGGCTTTTTCTGATTTAGATGTTTGCACACTTTTAGTACGTTTAGCACATTTAAAAATATTTCTGAAAAAAATTATATTGATTTCATAGATCTCTTTCTTTTTTACTTCAATTCTGTAGCTCATGTCCTAATACGCCTGCCTTGCCCAGGACATTTTTCAGCTTTATATCCCTGTACATTCTTTTTAAATTCTGTCTTAGATGGTCATCGGAAATGTCTACCTAATTCAAATAACAGTTTCCTCATCCATGAGTATGCCTTTCCAAATGGTTAATCGGCACATAAAATAGTTTACTGTAGACTGGGAAGTGCTGTAAACTTTTTCCTTCTTATAGCAAAGACAGATCAAAAAACAGAAGAAAGTTCCCCTGAGATCTAATTTCCTACCAGTACTGCTTTCAAGATGGTACCCTATGTAGAAGAATGAGAGCAGAAGTGTAGTTTTACCTTTGGTAAAATGTATCTGTGGAATTTTTAGACTGAGTTAATAAACATTCCCAGACAATTCAATGTATTGTCTATTGATCACTGCCTACTAAAATAATATTTCTTAATTATTGTAAAATATCATCGCTCATGCTTTGATTTCTTTTACATTTCTTTCTGCTGCATACAGCATAATATATCCTGTGATGCCTGTTTTATAAATTTTAAGAGCTGACACTTGACAAATTTGCTTTATCCTAACAGCTCAATTTTTATTTGCTTTCTGCTGTAATATAGGTATGAACTATGCATTCAAAGGCGATTTAGTAATTTTAAAGTGCAAATGTAGCACTTTAAACACACTTTCACAGCTCACCTCTGATTAAAAGCCAGTGGAACTTCTGGAGTAACTAGGCTAGTTAAAAATTTTGACCCTCTTGAGCTGTTGGTACATCTTTATACCAGAGAAGTGAGTTACAGTGCCTTTGCTCCATTGGGTAAAATTTCAAATTCTACAACAAGGGACAGATGTTCAGTCCTTCCAATTTTAAAATTCTCCTCAAGCCTCAGAAGAAGCACTTTTAAGTGTTAACTTGGGAAAACATTAGAAAACCTTTTGAAGCAGAGAAAATCCTCTTCCCTCTATTTTTGCAAGGACTGACTCTTGTTGAAAAAGAAAATCAAATTTACCCCATGGACTTACAGGGGAAAGAATAAAACCTTTTTTGAAAAAAAATCCTCTCCACTGTTTACTGGATTTTATCCTCTGCTTCAGTAATTCCCATAGTTGCTCACATACATGCTTTAATATTTCAGAAACATTTTCAAGGGCAACTATCCAGCGCTAAGAGATTCTGCATTGCAGCCACTTTTCTGACAGGTTGGTTAGTTAGGTTAAGGGTCCTCTTATTTACATTTGCTCTTGAGCTTTAGTCCTCAGATATTCTCCTTCCGCAGCTGGAGTCACTGCATCTAATGCACATGACATTCCAGCAATCTTTTAATTGAAATACTCAATTAACACAAAAAATTCCCATTTGAAAATAATCTTTTGTATAATACTAATAGAATAATAAAAACATAACAACTACAAAATACCATTTAAATTTTAATTATAAAAGCTAATTCAGAAGAGAGTTGAATCTACTGCAATGAACTCCTATTCTCAACTTCCTCATATTTTCCTTATTCACTTATTTCCTCATTTATTCAAATTAAAGGAACTATAATATGCTTTTAAGGAAAAAAGGAAAAATATTTAAATTGAAGGACAAAAAAAAACCCCAAAACTCTGAAAAGCGTAAGTAGTTTCTATCCAGTATCACTAGCTGAATTTAATCCTCAAAGATCAGTCATTCCTAAATCTAAAATACTCATGTTTTTCTAAGATAATCAACTCTTAGTTATCTATTAAAGGTTTGTCCTGGTTCTGGCGGGGATAGGGTTAATTTTCACAAGAAGCTGGGACAGGACACAGCCAGGAGGACTGACCCAAACTAGCATTGGATACCTTGTGAGATGATGCTCAGTATATAGCTGGGGGAGCTGGTTGATGAGGGGGCAGGAACTGCCACAGAGGAGCAGGCTGGGGCTTCCTGGGTTCTGGTCAGTGAGTGGTTGTACATCAATCATATTTTGTATATTCCTTTATCAGTATTATTGTTGTTGTTTTCCTCTTTCCTTTGCTGTTCTGCTTTTTTAAATTGCCTTTACCTCAACCCATGAATTTTGCCTTTTTCTTCTGATTCTCCCCCATCCTGTCATGGGGGTCGGAGTGACCAAGTGAAAGTGGTTCTCTGTTGCCAGTTGGGGGCTAAACCACAAGAAGGTTAAACCTGCCACACTATGAAACCTGCTGACAGAAGAGGCAGGGTGACTGATCCATTAAAAAATAGACCCAGAATAAAGGAGGTCATTCCTCTTTCATTTCTCTCTACCATCAGTCTGAGCAAAGTCCTCCTTTGCAGACTGAGGGGGAATAAAAAAAAGAAAGTATTGTTGATCGCTTCAAGAAGTGGAAATAAGACAATGAATCTGGCTTGTTCACTCTAGCGAAAGGTAATACGCATGTGTAAGCAAAAGAGACAGAATGATCATATTCATTCTGACTGTTTCTGTAGGTGTACAAGGCTCCCTTCCTCTGCAATGCCTCTACAAATATGTTCATTTTATATAATGTGGTGAATAAACTCATGTCAACAGCAGACTTACGGCACTGAGTTCAACAGTTTGACACGGCTTCTAATCTTTCAAAAGATATTTCCTTGGAAGTTCATTTGAAAACATTCTTGTCTGGTCTTTGTCATCAAAAGTTTTCTAAGACTGGCTCTGTCCTTTTAAATCATTTGTTGTTTCTCTTGCTGGATACACCGGAGAAAATGATGTTTCATAAGACCAATGCAAAGTAATATCTTGCTATAGGACATGATTCAACACCGATTTCTTGATGTAGTACTTGAAAAGGAGGTTCCAGACAACACCTCATTAACATGAGCAATCACCCAATCAAAGTCATTGTAAAGCTGACCTGTTATCTGCAAAGGTGGAAAGAGCTTTTGGTATCCAAGACCCCTTTTCTAATTCCTGCTCTCTCTCAAAGAACCACACAGATGTTTTCTGTCAGAATCAGAGGTCATCATTTCACCAGATTTGCTGTTAGAGGGACACAGTCTTTCAATCAAACCTGATTGCCTGTAAAGCAAAGATCAACTTTGCGATTTTCTAGACTGGCAGAACTTTGCTCTGATTCAGGAGACTTTTTCTCATTTTGATCTGCAGCCTTTGTTTCATTATTTTTTCACATCCGTTTCCTAGATTCTTGAGTATATAAAAAAAAACAAAGACTTTTCTCTGAAAAAAAGTAAGATTTAGAACTATAGAAGAATATGTTTTTTCTTTGATTCTTTCAGTTGTCTTTTCTGAGCTCTTAGGAACAAGCCATTATCAAACACAAAATTTTACGTATTGTTTCAGTCCTGGGAAGAAAAAAAATACAATACATAATCCATTTGTTCCTGCACCTCACAAGTAGCATTTTTGACCTCTTAGCAGCTTCTTTGCGATCAAAATTTATCTTACAGAAGGGCTTGCATTCTCTTCACCACTATGATTACAGTGTGATGGCTTTTCCTGTGAGTTAGGATTCAGTTCAAGTTTTCACAGCTTCTTGGGTGAGAAAGACTGAACTATGGCCTCTTGCTGACTTTTGTCAGTTTACACACCTGTAAATGATACAATCCATCTAATATGAATCATTAAGGAGAACCGAGAGCATCAGCAGATACTGCTGCCCTCTAAGTTCGGTCAGTCTCTTACAAAATGTGAAAGCTCAAATCATAGTCTGAGACTACATGAATTTATGGATGTCTCCCGATTTAACTCATGTCAACATCTGGCTTGTATCCTGTCTCAAAGTTATCTTTGTTTTCTTGTTTCCTGATACACGGAGCTATAACAGACTGAATGTTATGGGTTTTTTCCCAGGCTCAGTTATTGTATTTTATATTTCTATAAAATAGTATAGACAAATGTATATAGATAGACAAGTAGGTTTAGGCTGTAGATGACAGCTTTCCAGGAAAAAAAAAAAAAAAAACAAAAAAAACCCAAGACAACAGACTGGTGAGTTGCAGAAGAAAAAAAATAAGTAAATGCAGAACTGAACAGCAGAAAAGTCTTCAAACCACGTAATCACAAAGGTCCAGAATAATAAAGCACATTTATCCGAGTAATTTTTATTTTCAGTTTAAGCAATGGCCTTATTGATCCTGTGTTTCTGATGCACAGCAAAGCAAACCTTAACTGTGTTCCCTGCTCCCAGGTAAGCTCCTTCCTCCTTAATTTTAATTTTCTTTTCCTGCTTCTTTTCTGTTTTTTATTGATCAGATTCTTTATATTGCTCACACACATTTCTTCACAGATTCATTTGAAAAAGCTCTTGCCTGCCTTCAGATGTGTAAAATTTTCGTCTCTGTGCCTTTATATGGATGAAAATAAGTTTTTTTTTTTAAAAAAAAACCCAACAAATTAAAAGAACAGCATATCTGATACCAAGGCTTGTGCATTTCAGAACATTCAGCAAACTTGAAGATTTTGTTGTTGTAATAATTAGGGGGCAAATATAAATTCATAAGAGCATATAAATCTGGATTTATTAAAATATGCATCCCTTTCAGCATTGCCTCATGGATAAGTTAATCAAAACACTTGGTGGAAACTGAGCCATTTAAACATAGAATTGCCATTAAACTACATACTACATTAAGTAGCTGACAGTTGGGGAAACTATATATGCAGAACTGTAAGTTCTTTTAAACAATACTTTACAGGTCTGGAAGGCTAATCTGCTGTCATTCTGCATTTATCAAGGTCATGTTGCAAATGAGCTTTCATTTATAGCTTCTGTATTGTCTTATGTATGAGCTACTGGATTTTGAGAGTGTTTCTACTGTAATATTGGTTCTTTACAAAGTGTATCGATATTCCTTTGATAGCTCACAAGCACATACAGATTCACCTGTATGTGTCTTTATGTTAAATTTTATAGCAGATTAGTAAATCATAACTGGACTAGATTTTAATAAAGATTATTTTCTACAGCTGTACTACTTTATTTCTTCTTGGGGTAAAGAGAAGAAAAAATTTAAACTCTATACTGCTTACTTTATGTAAAGTCTAGAAAGATCTCATACTGGAAATATTTAAGCCTCCTACTTCTGTAGAGGTGGCTTGTGAAAAGTGTTAAGATCTGATTCAGAACTGGGCAAAAGTGAAATGAATGCTCCTAAACTGGTTTTTAGTTTCATTCAGGAAAAAAAACTTTTCTCCTCCTCCTCTTTCTGCTACTGTGGGGTTTGAGGGTTCTGTTTGCTTGTTTGGCTGATTGGCTCATCGGTTGTTTTGTTTTGAATTTATTTTTTCTTTGTTTGGTACTATCTCACAGACAGTCAATCAAGTGAATAGCTGGATATACACCTATAATGACAACACTGTACAGAAACTCAAAGGACCAGCTGCTTGGCAGACCTGCTACTTGCCATAGGGTGCCAAGATAGATGGACCTTTAATCTGATCCGGCATGGTATTTTTATGTGCTGGCAGTTGTTGAACACCCTCTCTGTTGTAATATTTACTTACAGTATCATTTGCAAAATGATATGATTACATACACATATGTAATTCTTCCAATTCAGCTGATGAAATATGTAGCTACAGATTCAAAAAAAGGATCAAAAGGACTAATATGATTCCCTGATTTTATATTCTGTACGACAAAGACTGCGATATATTATCTCATGGTTGAGGTTCAATAGATGTGGATTAGTTAGAGTATATCTCCATCAGTAATACGATGCCTTTCATTGTCTAGAATAGTAGGCTTCTTGGAGTCAGTGGAAGTGCAATGAATTGAGCATTTCTCTCAAAATATTTGAGACAAAGTTAAGCACAGAAGTTTGAAACACAACAAATTGCTGTGGACATAAATATTTCTGTAACACGAAAAAAAGGAAGCATTTAAGTTTTTTATGCACTTGTCAACACTACATTAGTCCTTTGCTTTTAAAGTTTGTTCTGTTTTAAGAAGGAAATTTTTTTTCTGTTTTCAAAGGAGAGAAAAAACCTACCCATACCGATGAGCTTGTATGCAAAATGCCTTTTTTTTCTGCTTCATGAAACAACCAATTGTAGTATCAGATGTACCAATGGTTTGATGCTTATACATGCGTATACAAATGTAGGCTATAGTGCTTTCTGTTAGTAAGCACCAACATATAGAAAAGGGCTGCTCAGTTGAACAGCATAGTTTCTGTTACAGGAGACCCTTTTCCAACAACTAGCTGTCTCCTATTCACTAAATTTCACTGTTAATTTGGAAGAGAGATTTCAGATCTATAACATAAACATCAAATGTTTACATAACAGCAATGTCTCTCCAATAGAGAGATCTATCCAAGAATGGACTTCTTCTATTGATTAGAGCATTTACACATATTTGTGACGGTTCAAGGTACAGGAACATCAGGTAAGGCATGTTTCCATCAGACAATTCAGGGTTTTTTTTACCTTCTTTCCTAAGCCTTACTACTTTATACTTCAAATACGTTTCAAAAAGTTTGGGTTTGCCTCAGTGCAAAGGCAAAAAAAGAATTTGAAATCTCCAAAGTTCAAATAACACGAGAAAGTATTTTTACCCCGGACTCTGCTGGAGACTGCCATTCAGCAGAGACATGAATTGCTGAAGTTGTTAGTAGAAACATGGCTTTTTAATCAAAGCACTAGCAGCTACTTCTTTCTAAATCTCATCCAGTCTCCAGCTTGTCAGCCAATGGGGTTGCTATTATGTAAGTAAAAGATTGTATCATTTATGGAATATGACATTAATTTGTCACCTGTAATTGTAGCAACAATCTACAAAAGTCAATGACTTTAAACTTTTTATTTAGAAAGAAATATTCTTAATTTAAATAAATAGCTTTAAATGAATAGCATAATTGAAATGAATAGTGTAACTCCCACTAAGCAGTTTATATTGGATCAAGACTAAAACAATCATTCTCACACCCTATACACATCATTTACTTCTAAAAATTCACCTCCACTGAGATATATTGATTTGACTACATTCATTCAAAATGTCAATACAGGTAACAGAGACTTGGCAATTACAGATGAACATAAAGGACATCCTAAATTCACAGTTTGTGAAGATAAATCTCAGCATCTCAGAAAGACAACAACGTCTTCATCTTAGTTTTCACTAACAAGAATACTTTCCTTCTGCTGTCAAGTTCCAATATTTCTTAAAAGTCCATTTAGTGTACAAGAATGTAAACAATAATAGGAACTCATTAGGATGACACTCTCTTCCCTCACAAAGGTTGTTCTCAATGTGAATTTAATTGGCCGAATGACAGACATGACAACAAGAGAATCATAAGATACGTGAAAACCAAAGGCAGGAAATTTCAACCGGTACGACAGTCAAAAAACTGCGCTAAAATTTGTTTTAATTGTCTCATTGTAAAATAGCATCACCACCTTACTTTTCTTTAGATAAAATGGTATTTTTGTCATTCATGGCAAAGGCTTCTGATTAAATACTATGGTAGTTTACTTAACCAGAGGTAAATACACCTGCTGAAAAAAAACCCTCAGATTTGTGCAAAATATGCAGGAACGTGTTAATTCCTCAGCAAGTATGGCTACGAAGATGATTAGGGATTGGAACATCTTTCATATGAGGAAAGGCTGAGGGACTTGGGTCTCTTTAGTCTGGAGAAAAGAAGATTGAGGGGGGATCTTGTTAATGCTTTCAAATACTTGAAGGGAGGATGCCAGGGGGATGGGAGCAGTCTTTTTTCAGTGGTGCCCATTGATAGGACGAGGGGTAATGGGCACAAGCTTGAACATAGGAAGTTCCATCTTAACATGAGGAGGAACTTCTTTACTTTGAGGGTGGTGGAGCACTGGAACAGGCTGCCCAGAGAGGTTGTGGAGTCTCCCACTCTGGAGACATTCAAAACCCGCCTGGACGCTGTCCTGTGCAACCTGTTGTAAGTGACCCTGCTCTGGCGGGGGGGTTGGACTAGATGATCTCCAGAGGTCCCTTCCAACCCCGACTATTCTGTGATTCTGTGAAGTCAGAAAATTTTGATTTGCAAGAAAAGGTATAATTTATCCACTAGGAGATATTTTTCTTCAGTTCTTACGGGCTCTGCACTCTGTGGAGTATGAATGTGCATGCCTGGGAGCAAAGATGAGATCCATAGAAATGCACAACAGATAGGACTACAGTGCTATCAGTGGAGGACGTGAGCACCATTGTAGCCTCCCATATGTGTATTCCTTTCTTTGCCGTTCAACAATGAGACTCTTAACATTTGCTTTAAAGAGCAGATGCTACCCAAATACTATTAAGGCTACTCCCATTTATGTCACTGAATCTCTGCCCCAGAGATGGTTTTCCCACAGCTGCTGGCATATATGAAGCTCACGTGCATGAGCACGATGCAAAGAACAGGAGAGTTCTTTACATCTTTAATTACTTGTCATTACCATCACGTACCGCAGATGCATGTCACAGGGTAAAGCTCCAGGTATGTGAGACCTCTACTACATCTGCCCAGTTCTGACTCACTAAACTAATCTAGTACAAGCTGGAAAACCAATTAAGCAGTAGATTAACTTTGTTATGTAACTGTTGCTAACTCCTCACTTCTGTGCCATGTTTGGGCAGGAAACCAGAACATGTTAGAAACCATTAGGAAAACCATTCATTGACCTTCAGGATGGAGAATATCAACAAGACTAGCCTGGTGCCACACGACCAGCCAAGCCATTGCCAGCTTCTACCAACAGCCTACTTTAGAAAGCAGTCCATAGTTAAAACAACTACCCTCTCACCATGTCCAAGGTTCTGCAGAGAGCTGAGCCAGTGATGCAAGCACTACACATAATGCCAGGCCACCAGCCAGGACTTAGGCCCACCAAACAGCTGGAGTCAATGTCCCGTTTCCTGGGTCCACGGTGCTGGTCAGCACTGGACCAGAGGGGCTAGGGCCACAGTCTGTGTGAGACTAGAGTGCAAGTGCCACAGAATAGAAGTCTTAGGAAAAAAAAAAAATTGCAATCCACCCACTATATCCACGTTTCCTAGTAAACAAATTTTAAATTACACACCACTGAGTGTTTCTGTTCTTGTTTCTGCCCTACCTAGAAGTTCTCCTGTGACACACATTTATTTTTATTTTGTTTGAGCTTTTACAATATCAGATCTGCAAAATGATAAACTGATAAGACATGGAAGAAACGATCACGGTGAGAGATTAAATGAGGTTGAGCTTTTCTCTAATGAGACAAAAGGTACAAACAGCAAAGAAGAGGTAAAACTTCTGCACTAAGAAGCTTGCTTCAGGTATTATCACTCAGTCAAGCACAGAAGGAAGTTACATATTCACCTCAGTTTCTTACATCTTCCCTGTCACTAACTCACAGCTCATTTTCGTTAGAATGGGCAATGAGTTTATCATCTTAACAAATCTGTTTTAACAAGTTGGTGCAACTATAAGTTAAATTATGAGCTACACATTTAAACAGTTTAACAAAAGTCAATATAAATTTAAATAATCCAATTGTCAAATTCAGATAAGAAGTCAACCCTTTAAAATCAAAGAATATCCTTAGGCTGAGCTTAGCAAGATTACCTTCCGTCTCTAATTAACTACACTTTAATATTATGAACTGCTCTTTAGGAAATCATAGCCAGCTGAATATGACCATGTGATTAACAAATGCATAGGGAAGACACCACATAAGAAAGCCGAGTGTGGTAATTATTCCAGTCAATTAATTGGTAAAAAAATCAAATGCTTTAATTAACTATTTAAAGTTTCTTGATTCTGTCAGCCATTAGATACTTTAAACCAGAAGACAGTTGGCAGAATGCACAGTGTTCTGTGTCTTTCTTTTCATGGAAGTCAAGCACGTTATGACTCTAAGGTCACGAAGGTAATTTGCTATTGAGTACTTAAAAGCAGGTAATTCTGGTTTACAAATTATCTGCTGTACTAGCATCAAGTTCTTTGGTCAAGGTTATAGGATAAAAGCATATCTTAAAATGAGGAAAATATTTACTATTGTTCTTTATTTCACAGTAGAGTTGATTTAATTCTGACTATGAAGTTGCTTCACACACAGGTAAATACTCAGTTTTTGAAGATTTTTACATTAACTGTTTCTGAGGTATTCTTTCTATTTCTTATCTATTATTTACTTCCCATTATCTCCCCACCCCAGTAATTCTAACCATTATTAGAAGATGTAATGTGAAAAAATGTAAATTTTAAAAATTGTTCTAGTTTTAACAAAAATTAATCCAACATAGGTACCATTTATTTTTAATAGCCGGAGTGCTGAAGGATAAGCTGAGAACTGGATTCTATTTTTTCAGCACTACAGAAGATTCACACTCCTTAAGGAGTTTATACTGCTTTTACATTTTTAAGTGACCTTTTTATACTTCTGTCGCTATCTGGCTTCTCAGACTCTCTGGAATACTTTCTGGTTTTGGTGTATTTGCAAAAGCCTGAATTAACTTCTATCCTTTCTGCTTTATTACAGTTTTGTGTGTAATAACAAACAGCATTTGAACTTTTTTTTTTTTAAGTTACACTCTTACATCTAATAGTTTTTCACTATATTGGTTAATACTAATATCTGTCCACTCTTTTTTTTATTATTTTGGATTTTATTATATTTATATATTCCAGAGTATATACATAATAAATGCTATTAAATATTTAGTGTATCTAAATTATGCATATTATACACTATATGGTAAGACATACACATATACATGACAAACTATTTTAAACATTGATTACATTTCTATCTATAATTTATTCCAAAGCATTTCATAACATGTCTGTAAACAGCTGCTATAGCACTTGCAAATATTTTGTCCTTACTCCTTAGTTGTCCTTACTGCTTAATTCTAACTAGTGTCTGTGGTTTTCGTTTGCATGCTGTTTGACTCTTTAAAATTAGCCACTTTGAACTCTTAAAAAAGTTTGTTTCAAACACAGTCATTACTAAAAGAGTATTCCATATAGACACAGTTTAAAGTTATTCCTTGTGCATTAATGAAAACTTTGATTTTAATGAAGATCAATCCATATCACTGATGATAATAGCTATTACATTGTGTATCAGATTTTGCTTCGTGACTGTCTCATACTCTCCTTATAATTGTTTCTTCATCCTTTCAAACATTTTAGTTATAAATGTCAGTACTGAAATTCCAGCAAAGATTTTGGAGTTGTACATTTGAGTTACCAGAGTAAAACTAGTTCTTGTCCTCACTACAGAAGACAGCATTAAACCAAATGTGCTCAACCACTGAAAAACCAAAGCTATTAAATTGCATACAGAAATGAAACAGTTGAAATGTGGCAAATTGTAGTTGTTATGGTTACTAGTTCTTCCTTTGAAGTGCTTTAATAGTAAAGCTAAAACAAAAATAAAGTGTAAATATAGATTAAAGCATGAGGGCCTTATTCCACATTAAAGTGCCACTGAATGACCTCAGTACCTATTAACTTCAACGAACAATAAATGTATACGACACTTAAACAGAATGAGGTCCTAAACTATTTACCTGATAGTTGTGCTTCATTTCTGCAGCTCACTAGCCTCCATTTATTTATATAGCGGCAGAGTTGATTATTCTAAATAGAAGTATCACTTAAAACTGACCTTGTATGGTAGATACAGTTTCCATAGTTATTGTGGTTGCAATTTTGCTGAGGTACGTAGATATAACTAAAACTCTAGTTCACTGCAGAAGCTGATAGAAAATTGCCACTCAGTTTATGGAAGAATACCAGATATACGGTGAAGGAGGACAGCTGTGATGATTAAGGAGATGAAAAAACTCTCACGTGAAAGGCAACATAAAAAACCTAGGACCTTTGTTTTTCTTTAATCTCAGAAAGGAGAAGGGTAAGAGGACACATAACAAAATAAGAAAGTACAGTATAGAAACAATACATGCAGAACATTCTATTCATATTCCTAAAAAAAAAAAAAAAAAGAGAAAAATACTCAGGAGAAATTAAAGCAAATAAAGCACTATACTTGAGATAGGAATATAAAAAGATTCAGGAAGGGATTGGACATGCACTTTCAAAAAAATATAAATTTAATAGAGAGAAAGTGCTGGGGGGAACACAGTTAAATTATTCAATTCTTACACCAGGTTTTCGTTACTGTAGCTCAGCAGGGCTAATAGCATCTTAATAGGGCTAATTTACTCTAGATATTTACATTACTATATACTTTAGATATTCTTGCATACAACCATGAAGCTTTTTACATAAGTCAGTATCACAATCAGGATACTGGACTATAGGGACTACTTGACTTGTCCACACCAGGATATTTAAATCAGTCTAGAACAGTTTCAGAAAAAATAAGTTCAATATTAATTTTTACCCAGTCTTTGCCCTCCCACCCTGAGAATTACATTCTCTAAACAGTTCTAGATCAGAGATATTTCTGCTAACAATTTATAACATACTGGCCATTATAAAGAGAATGGCTAACAAGCAATTAATTACCAAATTTAGCTTTACAAATCCTATAAGCTTATGAGAGACTGCAGGAAAATTTGAGAGTTTCAGTTTATTTGAATAAATAAAGATGCATACACATTTAAGGCAGTGAATTTAATTTCTTTGAGAAAAAATAAAAAAAATCAGAAATTACTTACGTGTTGGAACAAATACTAATACAGTGGCTCTTCATGAGATTATGTATTAGATTATGAAGCCCTTTCACACTCTATAAAAGAAATCACAGAAAAGAAGTCTGCGAGTAATTAGTCCATCAGTTACTAAATGCAAGGACTCCTGGCTTAGGAATTTACTGAACTGCCAACTGCAGAAAACTAGGAAACAATGTAGGAAAAACACCACTGTAAGCTTTGTATTACTCTTCTATTTTTTTTCTAAGTCGCCAGATAGGGTGCTGGGCTAGACAGACATGCAGTCTAAACCATATGACCACTCAAATGTTTTCATGTTATATCATAGATCTCTACTTCTCTGGCCTGGCAATTGTAAATTGCTTATTTGCTGAATTACATTCCCCACCACCCACCTCACCCCATTACTGAGTTCTCATCAAATAAGAATTTATTTGATGGGTTAGCAGTTTAATGAGTACTGGTCAAAATTTTTATGTTAGCATATCCATTGCATTTTGAGCTACCAGAAATTCAGATTTAGATGCAGTGATTCGGGCCTCTTCATGGTTTTGGGTACTTGAAAAATCACTCTTTATGTTATCTTACTGCTTAGCACAAAAATCAGATATGTAATTCCTACAGCAAAAGGAATTGCTATACGAATTACATATCAGTACAAGCAGGACATGGACATACTCTAGTAAAAGAGCCATGAAGAACATCTGGGGGTTGGAGCATCAACATATGAGCAGAAGCTGAAAGAGCTTAATATGGAAAAGACTCACGGGAGATCTAATAGATATATATAAATAATCAAAGTGGGGCTATAAAGAAAACTGGCTCTCCTCAGTGGTATGCAGGGAAAAAAGAGGGAGAAACTGAAATACAAGTAATTCCACTTAAACATAAGAAAAAAATCCTCTACTGTGAGGGTGAGTGACAGCTGGCACAGGTTGCGAAAACAGGTTGTCAACTCTCTATCCCTGGAGATATCCAAAAACCATCTGGGCATGGTCAACAACATTGGGCAACTGGCTCTGGGTGGTCCTGCTTGAGCAGAGAGGGTTGGACTAGTCAGTCTCCAGAGACCCCTTCCAACATCAGCCATTCTGTGATTCACTTATTCAAGATTCAGAGGAATTGTGATATCCACAGAAAATGCCTGACTACAGAATTACAAGAGGCAGTAAGTGCACCTAAGAAAGCAATTCGGTGATTCTGTAATATGAAGAGGAGGTTAAAATTCACTGGCAGTTATGAAGATAAAGCACAATATAACAAGGAAGAAATCTGGTGCAAATAAATGTTATAATTTTCTGCAATATAAATTTTCTAGTATCTTTCATAACAGCTACCTATGATCACATCTAATGTCTGATATAATGCAAATTATCTTCTCTTACCAAAGAATTTTGCTTTTTTTTTTTTGCACAGCCAATTAGAGTTTATATAAATACGTATATACACATGTGAATACCAAAATAAGCATGAAGACCTGCAAACTAGGGAGCATAAATGAATGTTTGAAAATTGTCACTATTTATGAAATTAGATTCCCATGCTCTAATTCTCTTGTTCAGTGGGGGGAGGAAAAAAAAAAAAAAAGAAAACCTGCACATCAACCGAGTCTTCTAAACTTCACTGGAATGCCACATGAGCTCTGAATATTGCACAATTAGTGCATCGGTTGTAAAATTTTCCGTTTGGACAAAGTAGCCCATGATTTTTTTTATATACATATAATAAGAACAGGTAGTGATTTAGTGCATTATAGTATCTCTATGTTAGAAAAGTATTAAAAGATTATTTTAGCTTGTGGAAATTTTATCTTTAATTAATATTCATTCTGTTTGCTGCAAGATAAACTTGACCTTGATTTTTATTCACAACAATATTAAGTTTTCTGGTTTTTTTCTGGTTTGTTCTGTAGTTACTTTTTTGTGTTTTCATCAAAGACACTTTCTTTTAAAGAGATCTTCAGGGATTTTGTTTATATTTATGGCTATATGATAGTATAAAATTGTAAAGATTAACAATCTTTGGGGATTAATGTGCTTTTTCATCAGTGTAATTGCTTTTCGTGAAGAAAAACAAAATACTTACAAGGAAAACTTGGGAGCCGGTTATAAGTATTCTGATTACATTTTGTTAAGGGATTTCAGAAGCGGCCATTGCCTCCAGCAGCTTTGTGGCCCAGTAACTCCTCCTGCCAGCTCCTGGAGTCCAGCCTGGGGATCCATCTCCAGTCAATGGATGCAGCTGCTGCTCTCTTATTTGCAAGTTCAACCAGCAGTAGCGCTGAGTGTGTATCCCAAACACACACACACAGAGGACACCAGCATGGCCAGCTACACAGGCTGCCACAGACAAGATGCTGCCTTCAGCATCACCTACATGCAGGACTCACATGAACACAAGCACAGACAGCCAAGTCCCTTCCTCCCCTGCGGCTGGTAGAGACTGAAACTCACTTATTTCCGCACTTGCGATTCACACACACACACGCTTTAGCAGATCCCTCAAACACCTGCATGACCCCTCTGTCTGTCCAACACCCCTGACCAGTTCTCACGCCCTTTTACCCTCCCCATTGGTACCCTGCCCACTGGCTGGTCCAGCCTGGGGCTCGCTAGCAAACAGATGAATGCACTCACACACTTGTCCCACAGGTACTGCATACTCTGGCTTCCCTATCCAAATACCAGCCCGGGCCCTTTCTCTGCCTGATAAGCCTGCCCAGACCCACAGCCTCTTACTCTCTGGCTGATGACATGCTAAGTTTTTGTTTATTATCCTTTTTTATTTTCATTTGTGCCAAATATTGTGTATCATTTCTTACTAATTTAAATTTAACAGTACTAAATCCTATTTCATTATCCAAGCCCATCAACACTAAACGTTTAAGAACACTGCTGCTCAGTTATGTGCATCCTACTATCTTCCAGTAAATTTCAGGCTTTTACTTTTCAATCCATACCTTTCACTACCTTGAAGCCTACAGCTCTAAGAATAATCTGGAATTTGGTTGAAACATGCTGTCTTACCTGTTACATTTAAAAACAATCAACATTTAAAAACTCTTTTCCAGATAATACAGGTATCAGACATGATGCAATGACCTCTGCTCATTTAGTACATGTTTGAGAAAGAAAAGGAAAAATGAAACATTGCAAGTATGTTGTCAGCTGATGAGGAAGAAAAAAAAAACCCAACGAAGTAAAAGCATCTCTTAAATAGTTCCATATAATTTTTCTTCTAACTCAATACTGAAGTGGAGGAAAAGTTACTCAACTAAAAGTGGGAGGGGAGAGAGCAAAATATACTATAAAGCAGTTATGTTTCTGTAACCTTAAGACACTGTTCTAACTAGGCAGGCATTTCTAGGGTGGCACGTTGTATTATGGCAGTTTGAATGGTTCTGAACACCTAAGAAAAGAAAAAATGATGATGTGGCAAGGATTGCCAGCCATTTAACAATAATACCTATATTTCACTTGTGTCTAAATTTTGAAGTTTTTTTAAAAAAAAAAAAAAAAAAGGCTATATCAATAGCAGCGGCTTCACCATTTATGAAGATCTATTCCTGAGCTGAAAGAAAGGGGTTCTATAGAGGCCTTTTAGCAAAATAGGAGAGAAAATTTTGAAGCAGCAGTAGTTTCATTATTTACAACCCCTGTATAAAAAGAAAGGTAATAAAGTTGACTAATGATTGTAGTATGCCTTACTTTTTTCTAGATATATCTGACAAGTGTTTCTATTTGTACTTTGCTCTTTATATTTTCAAGGTGTAATACAAAAATTTCCTACTTAATCCTCACAACACAAGTGTTAAAGTCGGAGAAAGTAAGTCTGAGGGTAAACCAACTTCTTGACTAGTGAATTAAAGGTTTAATCGTAATAAAAATTTGGGTTTTTTTTAATAGCTTCTAATGTCATGCATTAAACACCCCTTGAGTCCTATGCCAACCAACGTTAAGAGTTCCGGGACAATTTTATGTTTTGCTCAGTCTTTACTTCCCACAATCTCTGCAACGAATGCTGCAGCTATAAGCATTACATTTGCATATTACAGACTTCACTTATGAAGACAGTCTCTTACGTGAATCCCTTTACAAGCTCACATCTATTTTGCTCACAGATGTTATAATATGAAGACAGACATAAGACCTATATCACAGTGATGTATTACAGAAAGCATGCTTTAAGATATATTTATGGGTACATGAAAGATTACCAAGGGAGTTTAAAATCGCTTCTCATTCAGTTTCGTAATAGTTTGAAACTCAGAGACCTCTATTCTCTTTTCTCACATCAGGATTCCAGTGTTTCAAGAAACAAATAGAAAACACGTTAATAATTCAAAGTGACATCCTGAAATTTTATATGGAGAGTAAACAAGGCCAACTTCCCTAAGCTTTCCACAGGTATTAGATTCTTTCTTAATGTTCTACTGATGCACGCTCTACAGCATTCAAATTCAAATTTTCCATTTCTATCATAGAAACAAAGCCGAATGAACAAAAATACCCTTCATCTTTTTCCAAGTTTTAAAGGTGAGCAAAGTATGGTCTGTAAAAAGACATCAGATTAGCATTGGTCACGTTCTCTATCATCTTAACAAATGCATGTTATCACTCTGTTGCCTAATTCTGCAACCACAGTCTTAATTTTAAACAGAAAAATAAAATCGATGCAAAATAGTGAATGATGAAATATGTACAGGACTATCATGAGTCTTGTATGGCCAGAACCCTAAGTTCTGTAACATCCTAAGCTGTCCTGCTCTCCAACACATGACTTCTCTCAGTCTTTGCAACTTCTAGTAAACAATGACAATTTATGGTCCAGAAGTGTCAGCAAAGGATCAAAGACTTTCTACAAAGCAAATATAAATATTAGAGAACTTGCAAAAGAGGGTGTTAAAAGCATATTGTGATCCAATAACCAAACTAAAAAACACATCACATCCCTTAACCAGTGGACATGTGATTGCACCTTATGAGCTAATTACACTGCTATCGTGTATGCTTTGTATGTCTAGGAAGCTAGAATACAAAGGAAGAGTTCTGCTGTTTACCATGCAGAGCATATTGCAGCCTATTTTAAGAAACCATCATAGCATACAATTATTTTGTTTCAATTGTAATGTCTTATTTATAGAAAAAAATTACAGAAATATTATCCCAGAAGGCATATGTTTCATATAAAGTTGACAAATGTGACCAAATTAAGATATCGTACAGGCAAATTACAGAGAAAATTAAAGTGTTTGCCAAAATGCCCGAAGGGAGCAAGAGATTTTGATTCCTATAAATCAAGGCTGGATTGCTTTCTAGAAGACATTTTTCTTTAGACTATTGGGCTCAGTGATGAAATTCTGTGGCCTATGCTATCTCAGCAGTAAGATTAGATGATCTACTAGTTTCCAGTTATCTGTGAACCTGTCAGCTATATTTAAATGAGTACTTTCTTCATATGCTCCATCTATAACTGGATGTGGTTGAGGATTGCCTTAGACTACCCCAAGAGCAAGACTAGGTTATATTTACATGAATACTTCCTTTATATGATCCTTCTATAATTGAAATTCGTTGAGGGTTGCTTTAGACTACCCCAAGAGAAAGACTAGGCTATATAATAACGAATTTTAAAACCTTTATGGTGGTAGTAAAGATGCCCAAAACTCTATCTTTCCGGACTTCTGTTAAAGAATAAAATTAACAGAGCTAAGCATATACTGCTCCTGCTTCGTGGCAGAAGCTACTGCTCTTCACAGCAGACATCAAAAGGGCGGCCAAAATGGCTTGAGTTACAGGCAATTTATTATTTTTGTAACAGAAAATAGATTGTTGCTCTTTGAATAGCTCAGAAAAATAATGGCATGTTTCTTTCTTTCATTAAAGGAAGAGGTGGCTATGCAAACAGACAATAATGGGTGAAATGGCAAGAAATTTGGATCCTCCAAAATATCACAACTTCCAGTCATAAAACAAATAGACCTCCAAAACATTTCTGAATCTCACAAGAATTACTTTTCTCAATCAGAAAATATATGATAATGCTAATTGTTGGCAGACGTGAGTCTTACACATATTAAACACTATCTTCTTCCATGAGCAGTCCCATTAAGGTTATCAGCTACCCCTAGAGATGTGTGGACTTTGGTTTACCATTCTGAAATAAAGACAGATTTATTATTTTATTGTAAATAAAACATGTACATTTTATTACTGAAGAAAGTTCAATTCACCATGTGTCTCAAAGAAGTTTATAGTTCCATTTCTCGGTCACCAGCTTCTCATCTATATAAATATCCAGTGAAATGCAGACCAAAAAAACATGTTTTGTTAAAGAGAACACTAATCTCTCTAAAAAATGTTTTTGGCCATAAGGAAATATTTTGCTGAAAGACTGTTTCTTTTTCCTTTGCCTTTCAAATATTTTAAGAAAAACATGTGTCTCAGTGGCATAGCTTTTGCTGGTTTAATCACAGCATAGATTACATGTCTATTAAATATAAATAACACATATAAGTATCTATAAATACATTAAAATAGCCTCTCTAGGACAGTAATAAATCCATCCTTCTAAAATCCATTTGACAGTTTCACCTGCAACTTCAACTTTACTAATTCTTTGCTTACAGCCTAGACTCTGGAAAGATACTTTGACAACGATGCACTATATGCTCGTAGCTTCACAAAATACAGTGCAACAGACCTCCTATCAAAATAGTGATTTTGTGTACGATTTGTAAAATGTCCAAGATACATGAAAAATTAAAAGTTAATCAGCAATCTGAAAGCAAAATTCATTAATAAATCTTTTAATGTCAGTACTCAGTATGATACATCATATGATGGTACTATGCGGTTATACAACTAAAATTAGAATTAATTTTGGCTGCTTTTGTTCAAAATGAACAACTTGAGAAAATATTTTACACCCTACTGCTTATTTTAAAACACTGTTGTAGAAAGAACAGGACTTTGATATTTTTATTTTGCAGATATCTAACCAGTGAAGTATGTGGAATAAAACCAGCAGCATATAACATATACGGTCTTGTCTATGGTATGCATTTGCTGAGGGACGCTTCAGAAAATTATATGGCCTACAGTATCGATTTTCTCAGTCTCTTTCAGTGTCTGAAAAGTTATCTGTCCACAGGTTCTGTAAATTTTGGTATCTGAATGTTCTACCTTTTGATCTCTATGAATGCAGAAGGAACATGACCTTAAAGCTAAGGAAGTAACTCTAGTAATTAGCTGAATTCATTTTGCATCTAAAATGAATTCATCTCACCTAACTTAATCCATTTTAAAAGCAAATCTGTAGTCTACGCCAGGCCTCTAGCCTTACTCTGCAGTTAATGAAGACAGATAAATATCTATAGCAGCCTGTACACACCCATACACATAAAGTAAGTGTTTAAGGTAAATGCGATAAATCATCCACTCTAAGCCCTCTCTTAGTTATAAAGGGTGCCTGGATAAATACCTTCACATGCAGGCCTGGTGTTTGTGTACCTGAAGTTAGGTGGGGTGAATTCATGTGGAAGATCCAAACACTATCAACCACAAGACATTAACTAGACAAAACAAAGATAGTAAACTATGTCTCAGGGCTAATCTATAGAAGTTACAGGTTTACAAACAGAAAGGAACTGTAGGCAGATCCCTACACACCTAAGTTCACACCTGTTCATGATTCACATTGTTTACACAATTCGCACCCCCACACCATTCACATCTGTTCCACATCACAGGAGAAGTTGCCTAATGTCTTCCACCCAAAAATTTCTGGTTTATAAAGAAAAAAAAATATATAAGGTAAAATCCATTTGACAAGAAAAAATAAAATTATCACATTATTTCAGAGAGCAAAGTCAAATGCAGATCTATCAGACAGATTTCCAGGAAGGTACCCAAGCCAAAGCGCCTCAGACCCACACTGTGTAGTAACCACAGGAAGACCACAAGAGAAGGCTCAAATCCTCCTTCCTGTTCAACACACTCCGAACAACATACATGTATGGATGATCTGGGCACACTGAATGGAATTTCTAAGACCATATCTTCCATAGAAACTTCTGGTTATCCACTCTGCACAAAAATATTTACCTGTATAACAAGTCTTACTGGTTTTAGGATAACTGATTTCCAAAATGGCTCATGGATTTTACAGAAGAGGTTGTTTTAAGCTACCTTTATAATTTTTCCACACTTTGTGAAAGCCTCTCTCTTTTACCTAGTTGTCATTTCATTTAATTTATGCATGGTTATAAATGCATGGGGCTATTCTTAAATAGAATTAATATAAATTCAGAATTAAGCAGTAGTGTTAGACAATGCATATTTGCAGATATATTCAATATTTATGGATTGTGTGGGTTATGCTTGTAGCTCTAAGTTCCTCTTAAAGTTCATTTAATCTAATCCACTCAGTTGTCTCAAGAGATAAAGTTCCTCACTTAGTGTCATGTCAAGGTTTAGTCAAGCCTTTGCGGTGTCATTGTTTTTGACATATTGCTGAGATAGAACCTTTGATACCAGAGGCTGACAAGTGGAAACATGTAACTGAAATGATTAATCAAATTATTAAGGGGGGCAGGAGGATAGGGAAAGAAAGAAAAGAAAAAAGTTCATGGTCTTCCCTGAATGAGACTTAGAGCAAAAAGACCAAGGACTTTCTCATTTCTTCAGCTGAATGGCTAAAGTCACAATGTAATTTCTTGTCAAATGTATGCAAAAAAAGTATTGGCAATATACTTCTACCATTTTATTAGACATTGTAACTGGTTTATTTATATAGGAAATCATTTATCAACCTACATATTATCAGAAACAAATGTAATTTTCTGCAGCTATGAAATCAGTGGTTCAGAGATATGGGGGTTTTGGTTCTTTGTGCAGAGCTTAACACAACAAATTTATAAGTGTACTTTAAAACTGATGTACATCTTTGTTGTGTTCAGCTGAATGGATCACAATAAAAATATTTCTAACAAGAAAAATAAGGCCTCTTTTTATGTTCCATGAAAGGAGCGGAGGGGGAAGGGCTTATTCTCCGAAAAAAGCACACCACAAAAGTTTGTCCATGTTTGACGTGTTTAGAATATCAAATCAACAGACAGATCTTGTCATTAACTTCAACAATGAGCCTATTAACATTTCTACACCTTACTTTTCTTTCAGAACTAATAGTAAAGATTAATGGATCCTCAACTACGGTTAAGAATCCTCTTTCAGTTAAACCACCACGTATGTCTCTTCCTACATTATTATTTGAGCGTAAGATTGTCTTTTAGAATCTTCACTAATTTTTTCTAAATGTACTGACCGTAACTCATCAGTCTATGAAGAGCCGTGAAAATTATGTAACTTTCTGTCAGGATTTCTTGTTATGTTTCTTTTACACCACATAATCGCAGTGTACTTTTGAGCCTAAAGTTTAAATGCTATGCCTATTTGTTAAGGCCTCCTTTTTGGATTTCACAGTTTTTATATTTACATTTCCAGGAAGTCTGGACTTTTAATTTGTATTTTTAATGTATTTAATGTTTTTCTTTTTTTTCCAGCAAAGTTCCTTCTGCATTTGCAGAACCTAAGCAAGTCTGCTAGACTAAACAGGATCTGACATCACTTACCCCATTTATGCCTGTCTCTGTTGATGATATCTCTAGAATAGAACTACCAAACATATAAGCCAATTCTGCTTATTGCATGTTTTTGCCAAATAAAATCAGGCTTTCAAAAAAAAAAACAACCAACCTCTTTTCCTACTGACTCAGTCAAATGGGCAGAGGATGAACATGGAACAAAGATGCAGACTATAAACTTAATATTGTTCATATATTTATATGACATATGAGGATAAGTATACTATATACACATTCTTCTCTGTTCCTAAAAATGTTTTATCTTGAATGTAATTATTTGGGCAAAGATGGAACATACTTGGTCCACTGGATCTGAGGACAAGTCCTCTCTAAAAGACTTGCCATTAATGCCTTGTTGTTTCTTCTTGGAACTAGGCTTTGGCCAGAAGTGTGCTACCAAGTATTTTACCTTCAAAGCCAGTTCTTATGCACTCAACCATACAAAAACTCATTATTGATTATTTGAAGTGACATGCATCATTAGATGTGGCTATTCAACACCTGACTAAAGTATTATTCTTCCCCTTCAAAACTGTCAACTCTTATGATTTCTCCCAGGCTGATTGTAATTGCCCCTGTATAATCAGATAGCGTCAACCTCTGTACCCACATTAAGATTTTGCTTTCTCATGTGACATGATAATATCCACAATTGCTTTCCAATACACGTGACTTAGTACCATATCCATGTTAGCAGGATTTGTGATAAGCAAATAGTACGGCTGGCAACAAATGAGAGCAGCCTAAAATCCTCCCATGTTTTCTCCCTTAATTTTATTAGTCTATTTTCTTTGGTTGATCTCACCAAGCACACTAAAGTTATCTTAAATGGCTGCTCTGCCGTGTGTGGTTCATAAGCATGAACTTGCACAGTACCATGCCACTGCTGTCCCGCTATTTCACAGTGTATATTTCTTCTGGGAGCTAAGCTATGTTTTCCCAGATATACTAAAAGATATGGCATGTTCCTACCACACAACTGCATGGTTTCAGATCAAGCTTGCCGCCCTCAAACTGAGTCACTCTTATAAGAGTCAGTGTAAGATGTCTTAACCATTATTAAAATCCTCTCACTCAGGAAGGGCTTGCAAAACTTAAATCTTCATCAGCCCATTGACAGCTCTTGATCCAGCTGACAAAGCTAATCTCTTTGGAACAACTGTGCCAAAAACACACTGATGGTTTGATTTCTCATGAACTAAAAATCATTAATTGCATGAATAGAAACATGACATGTGAAGAATTAAAAAAAAAAATACTAGAGACTTTGTCCTGAGACCTTAAAAATTAAGAAGTCCTTAGACTTGTCTAATCTTTAGGTTACTTCAACCATCAGCTTTTACATACATGATTAATTTTAACTGCCCAAACCAGCTCTCTAGAAGCTGGTAGCAGAAGGACATCACCTACACTATTAGTTCTGATCCACCTTCTACTGAAAGCTGAACCAGCTTACCTCCTAATGACTCAACAAATGCCATTAAAATATCTGTTAAAGGACTACTGCCTTTGTGAAACCACAAATATCAGTAATACCCTGAACTTCAACAGCAAACCAGTGTCCACCATCTTAGGCTCAATCTTTCAGAGTTTTTCCCACTGGTACTTTCATAACAAGTAAACCCACAGTTCACGACAAAGCCTGGCAGCCTGTAACAGTGAATGCTGCCAGGCCTCTTCTAATAAGGTGCAAAAGGTGCTCCACATACTGAATAGGTCAACTATCTTTCTGAAATTCACATATATACATATACATATGCTGACTTTTTTCAAACAAATATGCGTTACCTTTAGATCACTGCTGTGTTGGGAGTTCTCCCTCTCTCTCTTATCCTGAAAGCGCAACAAAGCAGCTGCTATGCCATTATCTAGTCCCAGTATGCATTCTACCCAGAACACAATATTGTACCATAAAAAATAAAGTACAAAAGCCCATACCAACCGCAGGACTCATGGGACATTTGCCATCTGCTTTTTAATCATGTGGGCCACAAACTGATTGTCACATACACAGAAACGAATTTCGCTGTTAGCTGACTTCTGATATATCATCACTGCCATTAGAAAGGGAAGAAGAGTTATGGCCCTTATAATACATGCTTGCACACACCTCTGAGCCCTCATGTTTCCCATGGGGAACAGATGAGTCCAAGTGTACTTTCAATTCCTGCTTCCTATTGTTCTCCAGCTGTCATAAGGAAATCATGTTCTCTCGTGTAATGAGGGAATTTCAAACTCTTAAACACTCCTCAGGTCACATAGATAAGTCTATTTTTCAGTTCACACAGTGGTGCTGCAGCATGAAATATCTTACACAGCCCTACCAACCTGTACTCAAAATATGAGTGCCCCAGAATCTCAACTGTTATTTGTCATGTCTACACATCAATCTGTAACTATCTCTTGGGCTGCTAGGAAGCACCACACTGCACAAAGTTTTTCTTTCTCTCTTTTTTCAATATCTCCATTACTACCTTGAATGCAGTTAAAAGATTAACACTTTCCTCCATTCAAAATCTTCCTGAAAAAACATGGGGATTCCTTAGGTGGCTCATCCTCTTTCTCACGTAACATTCAGATTTCAGGAGCTGAATTTTTCTCCTACTGCTTGGTCTATAAAACTGTAGAAGCACGAGTAAACAGAAGTACAGCACAAAAAACACGCTGCCTAGCACAAAGAAGCACTGCTTCCAGAACTGAAAACCATACAGACCTCCATCATGAGCCTGCATGAACAAAATACAGTTTAGCAAGCCACACCTTAAAGCCAGAAGTTCTGATTGTTGTCATGGCTAAGTACCGCACTGAATGTGGCTCTAATTTTACCAGATGTTCCTGGAGCTAAAAACTAAAACAGGCAGTAAATCACCTCAAAGCCACCTACCACCTTTTGGAGACCAGATTCAGAAAAAAGATATGTATACTCGTATTTGTTAATTTATTGAACAAACCAGCAACTCTCCTTAAGGTCACTTTACCCATTCTTTTTTTGTTTATTGCTCAACCAATTTCTAATTAAATTTCAGTTTTCTCGTAACAAAATGGCTCATAGCTGCATCACATCACACAAAACAACCTAAGAAGCTCTTTGTTGCTCTTCAGTGCATAATTCATTCATGTACTTTGCTGAATGAAACAGGGCTGGGTTCTATACAACAATCTCCTTTATCTTAGATCCTTCAGCAAGGAAGGAATAGAGGTGTCCTCATCTAAGCACTGCTTGCACTCTTCACAGCAACTGGCTGGCTTGCTAAATGTAGTCAACATCATAGATGACTCACTCTGTGCCCAGCATGCACTTCTGCTACAGCACAACATTCAGCTTCTCAGACTTAACACAATCCATTCTGCTTACCACTGCTTAGAAATTTCCATCTTCCAAAGGGTAAGAATATCAACTACAGTCTAACAGTCTGGATTACACTTGGAGTATGCTATCTATGTTTTTGCTTATCGATTATCTCCACAGAAGCAGTGGTTTTGCAGCATTTTTGGCAGTGATTTGTCAGAGTGAGGGTTGCTTTGAAAAATGCAGTCACCATGATCTTCATTTGCTTGATTTTACATAGTTGTATTGTTGCCAGTCTGTGGTCAAACAAAAAGTTTTTCCCCGTGCTCCAATGAAATCAACTTGTCTTAACAAATATGGTCATCTTTACTTACATTAAAAGCAGCAGAGAGGTGGTGAGAAGAACTATTAGAGGGACAATGTTTTAGTTTTTCTTACTGTTTGGTAAGAGAATTTTGAGCTCATGGAAAAAATATTCATAAGGGCAATTAAGAACTGAAAAGAGAGCCTTCTAAAATACAAACATATGATTCACTAAAGATTTCCCATCTACAAAGACAGCTTGAACCATAGGCTTGGTAAAATCAGTATCTCCCTTTACAAGCCCTATGACTTTACTGCAGTAATTGTTACAGGTCATATACTTCGGAAATATAATCCCCGCACTCTGACCATACATTTATCCATTAAAAACAAAGGGCGGAAAAACATAATTATGAGGAACAGGTAAATCAACATCAGATTGCTTACAGCAAATAACAGCACTTTCTACTTTTTTCTCCTTTTCTTTCTCAAAAGTAAAAGCAGCAAGAGCTTTACTAAAATTCCATTGACAAAATATCAGAGAAGTCACATTCAATTTTGTAATTGCTAACCCTTCCTCACCCAGCAGAGAAACTGTAAAAAGGCAATGCAAACCCATCCAACCCCAGGTAGAAGGATCTTCTTTTAAATTAAAATGAACATTCAGAGAGACCTCATACTCCATGTGCTGGGTCCTATCTGCTCTAAGCAGAAACTCCCAGCTGGAATCATGCAGCACTCTCCCGGCCAGCAAACCGGCTGGCCATCTGCCTGCATCTGTCTCTTCTATGCTAATTCCCCATTCCCAAAAGTACATACTGCTGCTTCAATTCACTCCACTTTGCAGTTGGCTGTATCATGTTTATAAGTTATTTGGCTGGTACAGATACATAATTTATTTTTTTTTTAAGATAGTGGACATACAAGTGCCTGTTCTTTAAACAAACATAAATCAAAGTACGCAAAGGAAAAGACTTCATTACATGCAAATATAAAAAAGATAGTACTGGAGCTCTAAGAATGAGAACACACCTGATTTGGTTGATCTAGAAGATCAGGCCAGTGGCCCAGCAAGTTGCCTGTTTTGCTGGCTGTTGATATTTCAAAGGAAAAATAGGAAGCATACAGAGGCAATTACGTGTTTTACTCAATGTAACATTACAAAGGAGAGCTATTTTCCTATGTTGCTTAAAGTTCAGGGGGAGATTATTTTCCCTCTGCAAATAAATTGTTCTACCTTTATTTGAGCTATCAGAAGAACATTTCCCATCCTCTACACTCCCCCTCTTTGTAGACCAGTGCAGCCAATTTATATAATTACTGTGCTGTTACTGTTGAAGTAAATTCTAGAACACCTGTTAGCACTAGAAGAAAAAAATACAGATGACAGAGGCAAACCCCACAGTTCTGTGCTCTCAGACACTATGATGAACCTGACCTAGATGAGAAGAAAATTAGAGCTAATAGGTTTGCAGATATCTAATTAACGAGAATTTGCTTAGGCTGCCCAAGTTAATCCTGACTTTCTTATTACTTCCTATGTTTGTTGCTATTCAAATTCAGAGTTGTTGAGGTACCCTGTTATCATAATCCTGACACTTGAAAACACAGGCTAAACAGTATTAGTCACATTAAGAGTTAACAAAAATCCAAATAAATCCCATCAGAAGAGGTACTTTGTAGTATGCTTGTATAAAAGAAGAAATACAAAGATAGTATCTCTTCTGAATACAACACTGGAGAGACTATTAGCCTGCCTAAATCTTCAGAAAGTCTTCAAAAAAATTGGTAAAGGTTCAGACAAGCCTCAGGAGACTGATTCAAGGCCTGGAGTTTGAAATTTAAAAAGCTCTATTTACTTAACTTTTCAAAGGCAAGGTTTTTAAATCCACTACACAAAGGCATAACAATATCCAAGCTGAAATTAAATAAATTTCCAGCTACAAGTAAGGCATAATTTTTAATAGTAAAAAATATAGTAAAATAGTAAAAAAAAAAAAAAATAATAATTTTTAATAGTAAAGATCCATATGAAAACACTTAGTAACAGATGTGTTTGCTTTTCCATTACAAAAAAGCCCCCAATTTAGGACCAAATATTTTTGCAAAAGACATATAAAGCTCAAGCAGCAGTTAGAAACTTGCTACATGAAATTATAGACAAAACCCTGTCTCTGTTATTTGGAAAAGCAGACTCATTAAATATAATGGCATCTTCTTGCCTTAAAATCTACAAAATGTTTAATAGAAGAAAGAATTTTATTCCACTTCGGTGCCATCATTTCTACTTGAGGAAATGGGCTAAAAACACTACTGACAATTAATTTCTTTTCCAAATATCTGACCAACCACCAAAAAGGCAAAAGAGATAACAGGTGGGGCCATGTTACCTGTTACAAGACATACATAGCCATATGTATGACCACCAGCGTCTATCAATTAAAAGGTAAATCCTGTAAAATCATTTCTTCCTCATATTTTCCATTCAGTTCAGCTTCCCTGAAAGAAATTCTAAATACAAGAGACTAATTTCCACCATCACTGTATTTCTAAGTGGCTGGTTACTGGTACAGATATCCCAAGAATAAATAATTTCTTCATGCAAGGGAAATGGATCTAAGGCATGTTTCCCTATCAGCACTCTAAGGTTTGTGGGCAGATTCTGAGCTCCCGACTCCCAAATCTCTAATCTCAACCAGAGCTGAGAGCCAGGAGTTGCTGCCTCTCAGAGTTAAGCTTTTATTTTTGTAAGAGACAAAGACATTCAGTCCCCGCTGAGGTCTGAGTTTAGCAGAAGGATAGAAATGCACTACTGCCATGTATGACTAATTTAGAAAAGAAACTTTTGCAGGTTTCCTTCCCCCACTTAAAAAGTGCTAGCAGCTAATTCAACTCCCATGAAGTCCACACAATTGTAAACTCTCCTCACCATTTGTAAACTGTGAGCCATATTCCAAAATAAACTTTGGTTCTTATGTTTGGCATTTTTAGCTTACTGTGGTTGACAGCCACCTGGCTTAAAACTATTACTTAAAAGATCTTTCTGCTGAAGCTTTTAAGGTTTCTAGCCTGATTTAATAAAAAATTAATTAAAATACAGATTTGAAATCTAAAACATATTTCATCTCCGCTAATAGGAAATTCTATTTGGGACATAACTGACTATGGAAAAGATCCTGCAATATACCTTCTTTCTAAAAATACATTGAAATCTTTCAAGCTTGATACTCCTCCTTGCCTGAGCCTGAACAGAAGCTGAGTTACATATCACCAGTCTCTACCGAGGAAGACAAGGACCCATGGAAGGGGGGATGTTAAAAACATGTACCTCCACAGAAGCTATTTCCAAGAGGTGTTAATGCCAGTACAGACTAGATAATATTTTTCATGAAAATGGCAATCAGGCTTACTGTCTGCATTGGAATTCTCCTCTGCAAGTTGGAGTATGCATTGTAAAGATCCCCAGTCTGTATCACTTCTTTATTGTTAGGGTAAAGCAGTTGCACCAGCCCAAGAAAAACTTTTAGAAGAGTAGCTTTTGTTTATTAAGGTTTATTTTCCAGACTTCTTGTTTGCTGACAGCAGCAGTTGATTTAAATCACTTAATTCATTTTAACGGGTCTGGCTGGGATGGAGTTAACTTTCTTCATAGCTGCCCACATGGTGCTGTGTTTTGGATCTGTGGCCAAATCCCTGGAGATTGTACACCGCTGTTTTGGCTATGGCTGAACAGTGGCTGCACCAGCATCAAGCTTTCTCTTTTTCCCGCTCCCTCTGACCTGCAGCAAGTAGACTGAGGATGGACAAGAAGCTGGAAGGTGACACAGCCAGAAGAGCTGACCCAACTGACCAAAGGGATATTCCATGCCACGTAACATCACGTTCAACAATAAAAAACGGGGCCAGAGGAAGAAGGTGAGGAGTTTTGGGGTTTGAAGGTGTCTGCTGTTTGAAGACTGGATGGGCAGCAGTCTGCTTGTGGGAGGTAGCCTTTGCATCACTTCGATTTTTCCTCTTTCCTCCACTTATTAAGCTGTCTTTTTCTGTAGCCATGAGTTTTTACGCTTTTGTTTTTCCTATTCCCTCTGCTTCTGGCAGGAGTCAAGCAGGGAGTGAGTGAGTGGCTGCGTGGGTGCTTAGCTGCTCACCAGGTCAACTCACAACATTCATACTCTCCCACGATATAGCCAAGCCAAAAACAGGGCTACAACTTAATGATTTTCAAAAAAAAGAATCAAATAGGAACATGAACAGAAAGCAGTTCTAGGCATCAAAGAAACACAAATAACTGTAAACAATGTAAGTAGCTGTCATAGCAATGTCTCAGGCTTAATAAAGGGGTCTGCCCTGTATGTCCTAATCCTCTGAAAATCCAAATTTGTATGATGATATGCAATAGCCACTGTCCAACAAAAAAGGCAATGGCAAGTGTTTTTCTCTTTTAACTTTTTTCTTTCCTAAGGAAATGTGAGATTCACCTTTACCTCATTTTACAATCAGTATAAACATACTAGTTATTTAAAGTTCATGGTTTGCACTAACATTCACGTGCCACTCTAAACAAAGTGAACATGATGCTTTGTATCAGTTATTTTAGATTACAGAAGCTCAGGATATGCCTATTACAAGCAACACTTTCTAACTCCTCCCTTGAGAAGGAAGACATACTTGACCTTACAGAACTGTGTCGACAACAGATTTCTAATACTGCCTGCTTGCATTCCAGCCCTCTGAAAAATCACAAAATCGTAACGCCTCCTGAAATCAGGCACAGAGAAATTCTCCTCTTGTCTCCAGTACAGCAGGTAGCAGGGAACAGGATGGTAACATTTTCAATAGTCATAAACTACTTCTTCGCACTTTGGACAGAAATATGCCTGTGAAAAGCAGTCACTGTAGAATTTCACAGAGCTTTGTTAATATACATATTTGTGTTCCATTCCTAAAGGATAAGAGACCACTTGGCTATTTTAATGTGTTATTCTCAGTTTGCCATCCTCAGCACTACCCTCATAAGAATAAAAAAAATCAGGAGACAAAATTAAGCTTAGGCCTTTCTTTCATATGATTTTCTGTTTCACAATCCAGTTCAATAAAGGTAAACTTCACTGATGTTTGAATCCATCAGGTTTCAATTAGAACCCATGTAACATTTTTGTGCTTATCTTAAGACTAGGCATTGTTAAAAGGCAAAGCACTACAAAAAAAATAGACACATTTATTCCAGTGATTTCTTAGACTTCCAGCAAAACATTCCACTTGTGGAAAGATTAACTTTCTTGAAAATTCCGTTTTACTACACAATCCCATTTACTCATGCTAGTCATAAACAAATTAAATAACAGCCATTGACATTTTGACAGCGCTGAAGAATTTGTAGGCAATTTTAATGATGGAAAAGCTACCTCATCACACTTCTCAGAGTTCCGAATTGATCTTTGGCAGTGAGGCTGATAGTTTGATTGTTCTGTAATGTACAAATGAATAATTTCAAAACCAGAAATCATTTTACAGAGAAAATTATTAAATGCAAATGAAGTCCTTGTACAAGATGTTAATACATAAAGTGACATATACAGCTATAATTTAATAAGAATAATAAAAAATACAGCTCGTCTAAATATCCAATTAAAAGATGATTTTCACATCAAAACATCCATAGTGGTATGATATAGTCCACTGCATCATTTATCAGAAATACAAGATATTAAATGTCTTCCCTTCCTTATTGCCATCTTTCTATTGGCTCCTAATTGTAGGTTCAAACAATCTTTTAAATTTGCTGTGCTCAGTGGCAGTCCTATTAAAACAGAATTAAGACACTGTTTATCACATAGGTAACTGGACAAAGAAATGGAATACTGGATAGTGAGTTATAAACTTTATTTTAATGTTTCACTTCAAACTACCAGTGGACAAACTAACAATCATTTTACTTTGTCTCTTCTGGAATATAAAGTCTGTATTTTCTCCGAAAAAGATGCATTCTTTCATGCATTTAAGTATTTCTGAATAGTCCAGTATTATTAAGCCTAAACAAGTTTGTTGCCACAGACGAATAGGAAAATACAGCGCCTACAAGATAAATACAATATGCACTGTGAAAGTACTGACTTAGAAAGCAAATCTTCCACACGTTTCAGCTATCAGGTCTTTACTACGTTACAAGCACAGAATGGTCAGGGTTGTGAGGTGCGGAAAGAAGACTCCACAATCGGGAAGGTTATGAAGTAGGTATGTTTTATTCAGTGCTGGGCAGCACGGGCAGTCTTCCCACCACAATCGTGCACGCCCAGTGCAGCGGTTTTCTCAAATATATATAGTACGTGATCACATAATCATAAGATTTCGCAATATGCCTATACATATACATGACCTGTCCCCCCTTCGTATTAAAATTAGCTCTCCGCCCCTTCGCGTCTGTGCAGTGCCTTCTGGTGGTGGTCGTCAGAGGTCTCAGTGATGAAGTAAGGGAGCTCTTCTTCGTCACCGATTTGAAAATATCACTGACTTTTGTTCCTCTCGGTTCTTTGTTCCACATCTTGCTCAAGGTTTCACAACATTTGCAACAGAGATGAGCAACTACTTCAAGGTTTCACACAACATTTGTGATAGAGATAAGCAACTATCTAATCATAAACCCCTTATCAGTTGGAAGGGACCTCTGGAGATCATCTAGTCCAACCCCAACAACGCTCCCGTATTTTAATAGCGGTATGCATGAACTTTGGCAAACGAAAAACAGTATACATTACTGAATTACCAGAGCTCCTACCTACTTTTAGGATGTGGAACTTGGGTATTATTCCGCATAGTATTTCCAAACAGCTCGCAGGTAACTTGCTGTGCAATTTCTGCCAGGCCGCAGCAGGGGGTCGGCAGCTCCCTCATGGCTGGGGAGCCGCGGGGGCTTCCTGTGGAGGCGGGCAGGGCCGGGCCTCGCGGGCAGGGCCTCTCCTGCCACCCCAGGTAGGGAGCGGGGCAGGCAGGGGGGAAGCCGAGGCAGTCCCCGGGGCGTCTGGAGCCTCCCTGCGGACAGGCCCAGGCTAGCCTGGGAAGTCAGGCGGCAGGCCGGGGGCTGGGCCCGGCTCAGGGGCGCAGGCCAGTGGGGCTGTTGCTGCGGTAGGGTCGGAGCGGCAGCGCCTCGGCGGGCAGAGGGTGGGCCCAGGGGGGACCGCGGCCCTTCCGGGCAGGCCGTGGCCCCGGCTGGCCGCCAGCACTGGCAACCAGAGCCCGCGGGGAGCCACGGACAAGGCCAACCGGCCGCGCAGGGCAGTTTGTAGCCCGGCCTCGGGTGGAGGTTCCTCTAGGTCAGGAGGACGCGGCGCCTGCACCTCGGCTGGGTGTCGTCCAAAAGGTAGGGTAGGCCCCAAAACCTTTTCTACGTCTGTGTTGGCTGTGGCGTCATCTTCCATGGAAACTCTAGGACTGCCTAGAGTTTTGGTGGTAAATATAGTGCTTTTTTTCTTTTTTTATTCTCTCAGTAATCGGACATCCCATTTAAGGCATTAAGTATGTGTAATTAATTCACCGATTTTTATTTTTCCACTATGAAGGGCAAAGGCAATTCATTCTGACAGGAAAGATTCGTAATAATCTTAGTGCTCAAATAATCAAATCAAGCAAAAGTCTAATAAAGGCAGCATGATTACCCTCAAGTGTAATCTGTAATCAAG
>VZSZ01005655.1:59841-77820 GCA_013398815.1 Ibidorhyncha struthersii
TAAATCAAGAAACAGTAAATGTTACAGACCAGAGACAAAACTGCGCAATTCACTGACACGTTTCTTTGGCTGCTTTAAAATGCAAAAGGTAGCTGGGGTTCTTCTAGATGACTTCAGACAGGATCAATCAACATATGTTGTCTTCTCTTTTTTTTTCTGATTAATTGCAGTAATTGGCACATGCTTATTTAAGCAGAATCATTCTGTATGGAGTTAATCTATTTTATTGATTAGCACAAAGCAATTCTTCAGCTGATTCTCATTTGATACAACATGGTGGTCCGCTATCCAGAAATACACTACAAGGAGAATAACCTCACTTTATATTTTCTATACCTTTTTAAAATGGTAATTCACACGTTTTCTAAGGATTTCTATGTTGAGCTAATTGTTATAGACTGCAAAAATCATTCATTTACGTCAAACTTGCAAACTTATTGTAAGGAGGTTTTTTTTGTTATAGCTTAGCCTTACACTTACTACAAAAATAAGTTCTGGCAATCCACTTACACTAATATAGCAAAGGTGTGGCATCTATTTTAATGACAATTGTTCAACAGTTAATTTTACTATAAAGACAGAGTATTCGTACATGTACTTCAAACTGCTCACTATTTAACTTAATTGTGTGAACCAGAGTGTTTAGGCCTAAATTTCCCTTGCTTGGAATTCTACAAAGCTTTAAAAATATGCTAATAGATCAACTAAGTACAAGAAAAGAGTTACTGACTACCCTGGCATAGGTAATGTAACAAATAGACGTAACTAAATTTTGATGGACTACTGGATATATCTGTAATAACAACACCAGGCCTTAATTGCTGCTGTACTGAAAAGTCACTTAGGTATGTAATTAATCCTGCTGAATATACTGAGAAGGGCTTTGAAAAAACATGTGATTGCTTACAGTAGGACAGGGAATTTGCTAGGAAATGCCAAGAATCCATCAGTAGAATTTGACTCCTGGAAAAAAAACATGTAGATTACAAGCAGCTATTAATGAATTAACTTATATGTTTATCAAGACATAGTAACTGTATTAGTAGGTAATAATGGTTTCTATACCAATAAGGTAGAAGATAAGGTAGACATGGAAGCTGCTGGTGCACATGAAACCAAAACCAGAGCAAATGAGAATCATCACAGTGCCTCAGAAGTGTATGAAAAACAGGGGATGGTTAAATGTGGCATCTTTATTACAAATGAACCTTAAAAATAAAAGGTGTGGCAGATAAAGGAAAAATACAGGTATTTAAAAGGAAGACTTCAGTCTTTGTGACTGATTCATTTATGTTATAATGCTTCCTTCAGTCATATTAAGTACTGAATGATGTTGGCAAAAATGTTTTAAGACATTAAAATAGAATGTCTCTTTAAGTCTTGGAAATAAATGAATTACAAAACAGTTTAAGATGTTTTTTTCCTGGTTGTTGATAACTTTATTTGTTTCACAGGTCTCCCCTTGTTAATAATCTAACTTTCTAGATAATCATCTTATTTAGATTTGCTTATATAGCTAACTGCCCCCATGCATGTCTTCAGTGGGGAATTAGACTGGTAATCTAATAGCTGGGACTCTTCCCTAATCCTGTTTATGTATGCCCAATAATTAACAGTCTGTGAGCAGCCTCATTGTTGGATGTCCAAATAGATTGCACCAAAAATGATTGTTTGTATGTTGTGGGCTTAGTGGACAAAATGAAAAAGGATTTTTTATCAATAGTTATGCTTTTTATACATTTTATGAGTTAATAGGGTTCAATTAACATTGCCAAGTTGTGCGTTTCTTGCACACATCTCTGGGGCTTTGCAAAGTTGAGAATAAAGCTTAATGAATGGTTGAACAGTTATACTGGTACCCTAGTAATTAGAGAACGGGTAATTAATGTGCATCTGTGGTAGACTCTGGGGTACTGTCAACGACCCAGCAGTGTGGTAGAAAAAGGAAATTATGAGCTGGGCAAGGGAATACAGCTTTTCCTATTTTCTTAAATTTTAGATCTACATCTGTGTTTAATTAGAAGAAGAAATGAATTACCATTAACACTATTAGGCAATGAGCTATGATTGGTTAAGGTCCACATGGAATGTGAAACTGATGAAAACTCAGGAGATCAGATAAGATTTTGTGAGGATTTTTTTAAACGTTTGAAGGACTTTTCACAGAAGATACCAGACACTTAGAAAAATCTTACAGGCTGGAAAGCGGACTAGTGAAAAATATCTGTGTTTTTGTACACCTTCTACTGTTACCAATTATTTTTATTTTTTTTTAAATTATAGCACAGGTGCCCAGGTGCTGGGGGGAGTGGGGCTGCAGGGTGGCCTCCTTGAGGAGGGGCTGGGGTTGCCCTGTGCCACACACAGCTGCTTCCAGTGAACCTACTGAAGGGCACAGCTGAGCCCCTCAGCCAAACTGGTGGTGCTTCTGGGAGAGTGCATTTAAGAAAGGGCAGAGAAGTGATAGAGGGAACACCAAGGTGGGAAGAAGGAGGAGGTGTTGTTCCATGGCACCAGAGCAGGTATTCCTGGCAGCCTGTGATGCCCCTATGCTGGAGCAGAGGAAAAGTGTGAGGAGAAAGGAGTGTCAGAGATGAGCAGCTCCAGCAGCTCTGTGCTGCTTGAGGTATGGGATGGGGATGCAGGAGGCAGGCAGGCAGGCAGAGGAGCTGGGAGTGAAATTGAGCCTGGGAAAGGGGGGAGTAATGGTGTTGCTTTAGCGTTTGCCTTTTTGCTTCCCTCTGCCTGAATTAATAATTACATTTTTATTTTGACTGGCAATCAGTTAAGCTAATTTTCCCCAAGTAAGGCCTGTTTTGCCTATGTTCATAATTGATAAGCAATCTTCCTGTCTTGTCTCGACGTACAAGCTTTCTTACTGTTCTTACTATTTTCTCCTCCTGTTCTGCTGAAGGGGAAAAAGGAGCAAGCAGCTGAGTGGGAGTTTGACTGTTAGCTAGGTCTAACCCACCACAAGATGTTATCATTTTAATTCTGATGAGGTAAGATCTGTCCACAACAGCTACAATTTAGTTTTATTTAACTTCAGAAGAAATATAAAAAGCATCTTCTTTGTAAAACATTTAGTTTGTACAGGCCTTGCACAAATTAATAATATTAAAGAACGCTTATTGAAAGATAGCCCTCACAGATGTTACAGATGACTAGGTAAGCTGATGCACTAGTTTCTAGAGGGATTCGGATGAAAATTGCTTTTATCTCCTGAAGCAAAAATACATTTTATTATAATGTGAAATATGGAATGGTATCCTCAGGGTAAATAAGTTGTCTCTACTTTTAAAACAAAACACAATTCAATTAGTATGCAAAAGTGAAGTATTATTTTATGGGAACAAGTAACTCTCCTGAGCTTACTATTTTAGCAGATTCTGATACCTTTTGTAACAGTACACTAGTTGCAAGTTAACTCTGGTTGGTCATAACCAACCAGATTTATAAGATTCATCAAAATGTTAAGTATCAACTAATAGTTAAAATCATAAGGTGTTCTAAGACGTGTGGTTTTAGTTACTTTAGAAATGACCTTTAATACAGCCAAGCCTTTGAGTGTCTGAAACTTTCAGCTTGCTTGGAAAACATACAGGTATATACATTGAACATTTAGTTTAGCTGGGCATGTAATTAAAAGGTACCTAACAGGAAAAAAAAGTTCTGATCACAGGCATTCAAATTTTAAAGCATCTAAATACAAGTTCAGTTACATTTATTACAGAAACACTTTGAAATACACGTGAAGAGTACTTAAGGAAAGCTGTCATAGATTAATTTAAAAACAGCTTTACCTCGCAAGAGCAATCCTAACTAAATTTGAGCATTCCTTGTTTTTTCTTTTGCTTTTAGTTGACTAAATATAAAATTGTCAGTTTAGGTATATTTCCTGTAAATGTGAAACAAGCCATACCTAGTCCAAATTGCCTAAACATAAGTTAATTTTGTACCAGAAGGCATGGGTGTTTTTTTTCCCAGGTTAGTGCTGTTCCTAAGATAATGTGTTCTGCCTCTGTGGTAAACAGCAAGTAGAGAAAAGCTGCCTGTGTCTGCCCATATCTGTACTAGATACTTCTCATACTCTAGTATTCCAGGACACTACAAGTCAAAGTATTTCTAACATCAAGGTATTCTAATTATTATGTAAATAAGATATGTTTACTATATATGTAAGATGTATAAATACCTAGAGCTGAAGAACTACTATGGTTGGATTTTTAACCAAAACCTGGTATACCTCTAGAGCTGGTAAAACCCACACTCTGAAAAAAGACAACTTGTGCAGGTAGGCCATGTAGCAGGCCGGGGCAGAGAGACAGCTGTAGCAATGTCAACAGTAAGTTACACTAAGTGCTGTGGATCTTTATGAAGTAGATTGAGGTTTTTCTTTTTTTCTTTTTTTTTTTTTTTGTTTTGTTCTAATCTTTCAGAAGCTTTACAGTTTCCCTTTCTTTCCATCTTATACAATGAGTCAGAGATGAGAGAAAAGAGATTCCTAGTTCATTTAAGCTACATCCATGGTATCACATAGAGCCGCAGTATCTTCAACAGCAGTGTTTCTAAAGTACTTACCCTTATAAACTTACAAACTGGTGTTAAGCGGACAGAAGTGGATCCCTGAGTGTGCCTACATTAAACATCCTGTTAATAGGAATGGGAACTATCCATCTCAGTTCTACTATTTCAGATTAACTGTAGACTTTGGAAGAGTAAGTAAAGAAAGAAAAAAGGAAATGAAAAAAAAGAAAAAAAAAAAGAAGAAATTAATTTAGAGGGAGGTAGCAGCACCCAACTTACCTTCACTAAGTTTGTTTGGATTTAAGTTGCCATTAGGCCCAAAAAAAATTATTAATGTCATAAGCAAAATGAAGAGATGAGATAAAAGTACTAAATTACGGCCCCCCAAAAAGCCATCACTGATGTCTGACCTCATAGTCACGTGGCTACATCTGGTAAAGGATTTGAGAGACTTCGCTATTTAGTAGATGCTGAAATTAGCATCTAGTCATGATGTTGCAGTTGTCTAAGGCTTTCTGGAAACCTTGGGGGAATTTTTGGTATGTTGGAAAGCTGATAGGCAGAGCATACATTATAAAGCTGGAAAACCCACACTTTAACGGGATGCTGAGAACAAAACCTACCTGATCCTGGAATTTAGGAGCCTTAACTACACAAGTGGTTCTACTTACTTGAAATTCTCCTAAAAATCTCTTGAGTGCTAAGGCTTATGTGTACCAGCATACAGCTTTTGGGTTATATTTTTGTATAGTTCAGTCACAGGTGATGGAGCTGCTTCTGTGAGGTAGCTGAAATAAAACTCCTGTTTACCTAGCAAAGAAGATTGTATACAAAACACTGTTTTCCCAGCAGTTTTTTATAAACAGCATATTCACAAACGCATTTCCTGAAGGAATTCTGCCTTACATGGAAGACATTCTCTGAGTATTTCTGCAGGACTCGGTGACTCTGACTTGATTTGTAGATACCAGTCTGGTCTAACCAAGAGAAAAGGAGAGACCCCCAAAGACAAGATGCGTTGGAACCAGTCAGTGTTAGTGGATCTGGCCACTGCTGGTTAGCTGCTCAGATAATACTGTGTGCTAAAGTATTTTCTAGTCAGACAAAGAGGTACCAAACAATATGATCCACCAGCCCTAAGTAACTACTGGTTGGGGTAGATAACAGTGTAGACATAGAAGTCTGAAGTGAAGAGCTTTTTTTTTTTTTTCCTTAATTGAGCTAGCTTAAATTTTTGCTCACTATCTAGATAGCAGTAGGGGCTTCCAGAAGATGTTGCTCAAACAATATGTCGGTCATTTGTCTTTTGACCACTCACGTAATACCTGCTTAGAAGAGTCAGTGTTTAAGTGAATCCGTGAGTTCAAACTCACTATTTGAGCAAAACCGTAGCAGTGTTCACTCAGAATGCTACTTATACTGTTGCTCTAATTTTTTTCCAGTATTCCTTAAAAGTATTTAATTAAATTGTGGTTTGGGATTAAAGCCTAAAGATGAAAATATTCTTTCAGTTTATTACAGCTTCATTTGGAAGGTGAAGCTAAGCAATATTTCATTTTACAGTAAATGTAATTAATTTTTGTTCTTCAATTTATGGCCACTGCCTTTTTAAAAATATTTATTTTGATTCCTTTCACATTCAAAAATACTTAAAAAATAACTTTGTGTCCTTAAAGCTGGGTCAAGCTAAGACAGAGTTCTCAGTATATGTTATCCAGGAAAAGACTGAATCAAGAATCAGCTTTTCTCAGACCCTGTGAAAATATCAGAAAACTGGAAAAACTGTGTGGAAAAGTCAACAAACATTTAAACTTCAGAGATTACTGAAGATACTGGTTAAAAATAATAACAAAAAAGTAGAGATCAGAGTTCTATGAATTGGTTTGTATTAGATTTCTTTTTCTTTAGGTAATATTTTTTTTAGGAGGTACTCAGATGCTGTAGGAGGGGACTGTAGACGAGCATTATTTAGTTGCTCATATTTCTGTCACAGGGTAAGTGTTACACTGATCTTACATATACTGGATAACGCAGTAAACTTTATTCATACCTTAAGCACACTAGTTAAATTCACTGGACACATTAAACTAATGATCTACATTAAAATTCATATTAATAAAACAGTATCAAGCAAATTCAGTTTCAAATTCTTTCTGAACTAGCCTTTTCAAATTCATTAAGCTCTCACTCCCCTTAGAAAAACATTAAATTTACTACTGGGGGGAAGTTGCGGGGAGGGGAGAAATAAGAAAAGCATTAATGAAACAAGTACTATACTGACCTGTTCAGGTCAGGTAGTCTTGAAATTCTGCTGTAAATAAAAGGAATGTTTTATTTTAATGCGAAGCATACTGGAAGTCTGACTTGCTGGGCAAAAATTACTTTGAAAAATGTTATGTTACACGGTAGTTGAAAGTAGAAAGCAGAAGAAAGACAAACCAGTACTTTTTCTTGTTTAAATTCCGAAGAAACAAAGGGAGCAACATTACATTTAGACTAACCTATAAAACAGAAATATTCTTAAAGTATATTCTAATACTTATTGAGGCACCTGCTCAGAATGCTTGAATTTCTAACTCTGAGTGAACAGCTGCAGAATTCAATTTTGCTGGGCTTGCAAGTTCATGAAATGAAGTTGCAAAACATCCTGGAAGCATCCTCCCAAATTACCACAAGGCTTCTTTTTTCCCCCCTAGGAAGGATTTGTGGGAACAGATAAGAAAAAAATAAACAAGGTATTACCCAGACTTAATACCTGAAGCAGAGAGAACTCTTCTGATTAAAAGACTGAGGAAAATGTTTTATGAAAGCAGTCAGGAGAGCTCTTCATTCTGAGCTTTTACTTGTAGAACAGTCCTGTTGAATTATATTTTAAAAAAAATGACACATCTGGAATGTGAGGGGATGCAAATGTGATGTTGGATCTTTAGGTCCGAACCACAGAGTGAGGGAAAGAATGTTTGTCTTGCTAAGAAAATTGAAGAACAGAAACTATAATTTCAGTACTCCCAAAAAGTGATAATGCTTTCAGGTTGTGTCTATACTGATTCGATTCCTCTGTCTGGCTTGAGCATGTTTATCTCATAGCTGATTCGCACTACTGGCCTTGGCTTCCAGCAAAACTGGTTTCAAGCACATTGCATGTCTCGCATGCATCTGCTTTCACCAATAGCAGTGCTTCTCTGAATTCAGTCTGCATTTTGCCTGCACCATGCAAATTCCCACCTATCCCTGGTCCTATTCCAATAATTTTGTTGACCACCTATGGACTGAATTGCTGTTCATTAGGTTAAAAAGGGGCAGAAGGGAAAGCTAAGGTCATATATATATATTCAGCATGCTGCATAGAAGAGTATCTATGTAAAACAGAGTAGCTTCACCTAATAGCTGCTTTCTGAGTAGGCAACCCAGCAGTGAGTAGTAAGCTAAAACGTTCCATGAAGTTCTGTCATGGGGTGTATGGCTACTCTTCTTCTCCTGGCAGGTTGAAAGCACATTTCCAGTAATGGGAGATATTAAGAACATCTTTAAAGTGTTTATAACAAAGCCAGAAACTCCTGCTTTGCCTGTTGGCATACCTAGCTGCTTAGTAGTCAGCCAGTAGTGCTCATTCCCATTGCCATAGAAGTCCATCTCAACCATTTTCCAGAAGACATTTTTGTTTCTAGTGTAGCTGGCATGCCCACTTGCGCCCTCCTTTTACAGCCTGAAGATGTCCTAGCGTGCTGACCACGCAGACTGAAGTTTGGTCATGATGGGCAGCTTGAAATGTGTACTTCTAAGGTGATGTAGGAGCATCTCAGAAGCACTCTGACCATTTTTTTTTTACCACCATGTCTCTGTTAGACGGGGGTCGTTTTACAGGTAGGAAGTAGTGACTGAGTTATAAACTTCAATAGAAGTATTTCATTTAAGTATAGTTTTAAGTATAAGTGCTATTAAATGTTTGTTGCTATTATCAAACTGTTGTATCAGTCACCAGAGCCAGCATAACTGACGTTCAAGATGGAACCAGGATATGAGAAGATGATAGAAAATTGAGCAAAATAGAAGAAGAGAAATAAAAGACTGTGGGAGGAACAGATGGATCCAGGAACAGAATCTGCTCACATTTTTATCACAAAATTACACAAGGAAGTTTATGCCTGTTCTTTTTTTGTTGATGGTAGTTTTCAATTTGTAAATTAGCAAGTTAGATTTGTAATAGAACTCCAGAAGTGCATTTCTCAAAAGGTGTTAGTTCAAAAGGTGTTATTGTTTACCTTCTTGCTGTTTTGCAAAAGTCCTGCCCGTATTTATGATGGTAAATCATAGAATAACATCATGCTCTGTCCTTCTTTGACAGTGGTCTGTAGAACCGGCCTAAAGAGAGGGCACGCTAATGACTGTTGGAGAGGAGAGGACTTGTTTCTGGTTGTGATGAGACAGCTTGACCTCATCGAGGCTTCCTGACACTGGTTCCTTCCTACCACTTCTCCAGTTACAGGTAACTCTATCTTGATTTCCTTAACTGGTATAGCCAAGAGGCACTAACAACCCCCTTTTCTCCTAGCTTCCCCTTTCCTCCTATTGGATCAGATAAAAGGAATGCTATTGATGCGGCTGCAGGGTTATAAACCAAGATACTAAGACATGCACAAGTAAGGCTGTGACTTTGGTATTAGTATCCAGCTGCTGAGTTGCCATGTGAATGGATGGGAATGTGAGGGAAGAACAGATGAGAGAGAGGAGACGCCCTCAAAATGCTCTCTCCATAAATATTTAGTGTAGGGTCCTGTACCAGTTTAGAAGATTGAGCTGGTTACTGTACAGCAGTATTAGAGGTAAAACACATTCAGGGGTGATGCCGTGTTAATGGCTATCGTTAGGAGAGATACAAGTCATTTGCTAGCTGAAATGTACAGAATTAATGATGCTTCTATATTATGCTGCCAAGAGAAGTTAGTTTAAATATGTATGAACATACACTTCCATACAAATGCAATAGGATGTCGTTCGTAAAAAGAATGGAAACAAAGTATGCAAATAATACTGTGTAAAAGCCTGGTTTGATATCAGCTGGGCATTTAGATTCTTAAAATTATTTGTCCAGCAGAGCATTTCACATCTTAAAAAGCTCATAAATAAATAAAACAACAAACAGGATTAATGTCTTTGAATATGCAAGGTTCCTGACAAAATATCTGGCACAAGGAGTTCTTCTCAATATATAAACTTTGTAAGAGATTATTTTTAGTAACCTAAGTTATTTCTTCCTCCTCACGTTCCCTATATATTGTGTATAGCTCTTTGTTGCACTTTTTTCCCTATAATTTTATTTTCTTCAAAAAAAGTAAGAAACTGTCAGTAGATTTGCCAACGGATTTACTGTATATTGGCCTTCCTTATAAGAAAGATGCTGTCTATTAAAAACTGAAAAGACAGTTGCAGAGTCATTTCAGAAGAGCTTCACTGCCAGAGTAAATTTGTTCTCATTGCCTGCAAACTTATTTCATCTGCGCAGTGGTGTTGTGCACATTTGAAGTAATAAGTGTCATCTTTGGAGATCTTTGAGTGTGGTGAAGAGTAAAATAATAAGAATTAGCAGATTGTCTGGAGTGAATCTTCAGTAGCACAAGAAGAAAAGGATTGATAGTGCAAAAAACCTCCCACCTTATTTTCAACCTGGAATGCAAATATCTCCCTAAAGATATTACATATTGATTTCAAAACAACAAAACCAGCTTCTGATGGTTAAATTAAATGAAAATAAATGTAGTTTCTTAAAGTATCTCTTTTAAGAATAAGTTAAAGCTTAGATGTATGAAGAAAGAGCAGAACAGCGAAGAAGGAAGGAATAAGAAAGAGGAAAAAGACAACATTGAAATTAATGAAGTAACCATTTTGTTAATTAAAAGTCGTTATGGATTGCTTCAGTCCCTGAAATAATAGTTTTCAAACTAAGTATTTTACCAGCATACTCTCTGTCATCTCGTACATTTGTTTACTCAGATGGTTTTTATCACGTGATATTTTCCTCTGGGTTCAGCACGTTACACATTTTCTGCATGTGGCATGTAATGGTGTATGTCTGAATGACATCATAGTATTAAATCAAAATATGTAGACAAAAGTCAGACATGTTTGCAATTGCTGCAGTTGCATTTATTGTAGGACTGCTTGGACATTGGCTTCCCTGATTACAAACATTTTTGCCACAGAATACGATAGATCTTGTGAGTGCAGTGTTGTGATAAGCTTTATGGGCAGTAGCTTCCCGTAAATGAAAACAAACAACAGAAGATTTAAGATAAATGCGGAAGTTTAATACGTGAACCCTTCAAGTCTTATCTATCCAATTAGTACAATTCAATTAGATCCAGTACAGAAAACTGCATCTTCTTCTTTGAGTCCTGGAAATAGAAAAGAATAAACTATTTTTGTGCTGTCATTTGTTAAAAAGTTTCATCTTTGTGGAAGGCACATACTCATATCATTTCTAGAATGAAGACCACAGTATAAAAAGAAACAATTTGATGCCTGAGATGAAATATTAACAAAATTGATTTTGACAGTAAATCAAAGCAGACAGAAACATATAAAGCATTATGAAACAAAGTCTTGCCTACAAGCAACAATACATAATTCTAATTATTCTCATGCTTCTAAAATCCTGGTTTACAAAGTAATTTAACTGATTTCAACATTATTTTCCCAGAATGATACAATCATAAATGAAGAGGATTTGACCTATGCTTATGGAGAACTTTCTATGCTAGAATGTGGAAAGTAATGGAAATCTTGAGGTTAAGACGTGCAGCATAGAGTATAAAGAGTGAATTGAGCAGAATGCAGAATGACTTTTGAAGATATAGAACAACCTTTAGCATAACCTTTCATAAAAGAGAAATCAGTTTTCTAATCATCTGTTACTTACCTGAAATAAGATTTCATTTAACCACTTGTAGGTGATGTGTTTTCATTACATCAGTCCAGGTACTTAGTCAGATCTCTTTTTTCCTTTCCCGCCAAACAGAAAGAAATCAGATGCCAGGAAAAATAAACTTCCCTAAAAAACCAATCTCTCTAGTGATAGACTTACCCATTCATTGCTTCTATTTATTTAAAATTTATACAGTTAATACACTACACACGTGGAGTGTAGTGAGGTTGAAGAGGAACAGGAAGAGGGATGTGATTCTGTATAGTACAGTTAGTCCTTTTCCATCCTTTGTCATGTAACAGAGCTGCTTAACAAGTCTTCCACTGCAGTGTTTTGGTTTTCCTTCTGTTTCTTCACTGTGAATGCTCTCAACTCAGCTAATATTATCAGATGGCAGCTGAAAGCACAACAAAAAAACACAAGACTTGCACATGATCACCGTTGTCCCATTGCAATCGCAACTGGGAAGGGCCACAAGAGATTTCTGGCTCAGTTCCCCTAGATTGTGCTGTGCTTCCTAACAACAAAGTCATATATGCACTTGAACAGCTTGCCCTGTATAAAACACTATATGCCTACCAATCATTTCTCTTTCCCTAGTCTTTAGTGTGAACTATTACACAACTAAATAAGAATAAAGACATACGTAAATAACTTGATCCAGACCTAATTGTTTTCTTACTTAGAAAAATAGAAGGGATATATGCCAGGTTTTGTAAGCTACAAAATAGTAATAAAGCAAATTTGGAGACAACAAAGTTTGAGCTAAGAATTTTTGCAAAACTTTTGAAAACTTCTTTGGTTTTATGATTATTCTTTTTGTGGCCTTTACCACCTTAACCACTGTGTGGAATTTTTGTGAATGTTCTGAGAACTGAAACCTTCTGACAGGTATAGCAAGTTTTGTTTGTTTGTTATTGTTGTTTTTTAATTAAAAGAAGGAATGCTAAGTGAGACTACATTTTAATGTAGTCAGCTTTTCTTGTACATATCAAGTAACAAAGGAAAGCTAGTTGTTAGACTGAAATGCTTTAGCATCTTATCTCCAACATTGAATAGTGTGTATTTAAAAAAAAAAATATATAAAAAATCTCTGAAATAGATCATTTGCATAATATAGTAACAAGGAAATTTATTCATAATTCCAGACAGTTCATATCTGGATATTATTTTCTTAGAACGTTATGGACCTTAAAAATCTTCCCTACTTATCCATAACAAATTATCTTAGTATTCTCAAACTGGAATAAAAAATGGATTTCAGAAAAACTCCGTGAGCCATGTTAACAAAATGAATAAAATGCTTCCAGAAATCTTCCATATTGTCAATGCTTGTAGACAATAAAACTTCACTCCATAAGCACACATACTCTCCCCAGTGACCAATGCAGACAGACATTGAAGATCTAGAAGACTGATTCTGTTTCATACTGATAAAAAATTATGTGTATAAAATCTTATTATTCTAGAATGTGCTGTGGTGCACCGTATTAATACCAGATGCTTCATAGCACCAACAGCAAAAGCTGGTTTGTTTTCATTCAGTTCCTTGTTCTCTTTCTTTCTCCACCACAGTCCACCCTGGTGGAGTTTTATTCTTGTATATCTATTTCAGGGCAATGGAATATATACGTGCGTGTGTGTATTTTTTTTTTCATCTTTGATGTTGCAGAGTTGCCCCAGAACAAGAAAAAAATACTTTTTATTGAGGATTTGATGTTTAAATGATGCCAGTGATGGATTTATTTTTTCAGTGTTTCACATTCTACAGGCTCAGAAGAGTTAATCTTTTCTTTCTATAGATGATTGCTTGATGTCTTACAAAGTGTTCTTTACTTATGTATTATTTTAAATTTTTTATTTTTTTTATTAGCTCTCTGAATTTTTTTTACAATTTTTATAGATTTGATTAAATAAGAATAAGAAATTTTTCAAGTACCATTTTTAGTTTTCTCTTATCCATATATGAAGCTGCTCCAAGTCAATTTTGTTAAATCAGACCACACAATCTAAAGTAATAACTACTGTTGAGCAAACTGAAGGTGTACTCTCTTAGGTTCTCCAGTCTGAAATTCTTCTTGTCTACTACATTATTTTAGAAACATTACTTGGGAGCTCATTCAGTTTTTATTCTGCATGAATTCTAGTTGTATATATGGACGTTGCAGCACTTTCATCCTATGTAAAGGAAAACTTCGTCTGACACAAAGCAAAAATAAGTCTTCAATTCTATTCTTGTAGTCATTCTTGAATTTGGGCTAATGTTGAGTATGTTCTATCTCTTATTTTGTTCTTAGAAAGAATTAAAATGTCCTTAAACTTTGCATATTTATTTTCCATCTAGACAGACTAAGTATCACACAATTTTTATCCTAACTGAGTACTGTTCTTCACTGCATCAAAAGAAGAAGTTCAAGGATAAGGAAGTTTTCAGAGGAGTCTAGCTAAGATTTCAGGTTTTCTAAAACCAAATGAAGAAAACATGATTTCCATGTTACAGTTTGCATTAAACAAACTCTACATAGAAATAAAATTGCAAGAAGGAATCACAAACAAAATCTCCATAAAACTTTCTCACTACAGTCTATAACTAAAGAGAAATACAATGGCAGCTCCTAAAATTATTTTCCACAAAATGATTTTGCATCCTTTATGTGGTTAAGGCGCATTCATATAACATGCCTGTTGCTGCACAACCACAGAGACACAAGTCTGTATTTTATGTCTGTCTGGCTAATTAAGTTATAATTAGCATATAATCTATTTGAAGAAGTAGCCTTTTCTGTCTAGGACATCAAGTTATTGGCTTATTAGTTAAGTATTCTCATAAAGAAGCTGAATTCTCCCCTAGCACTTCTTGTGGAGAATAGTCATTGGCCACAGAAGAACCTACTTAAGTTTAGCATGAGATCAATGGCACATCAATTTCAGATAATGTTCACTCATCATTATACATGGTTGTTGGAGAGAAGTTCATACTTTGACTGAAGGCAGCGTGTAAGGCTAGAATAGATGATAACAATAATGAGTAAAGTGGGTTTTGTGTGATTATCCTTTTTTAAGAACTTTTACTCTAAGTGCTGCTAGAATTCTAACAGTAAATGGTAATCTGGTAAGTGAAAAACACATTCTTTGTGGAGGAATTCTAGTTAGTTTTATTACTTAATACCAGCAGATGTTATGCAACCATAAGTAATATGTCAATTAAAATTAGAGACACTGAGTAAACTATAATAAATATTTGAAATTGCCATAATACGATATAATAATGTAATGTAAACAGTGAAAAATTATGGTAATGCAATATTGATTGCACTACTTCCATACAGGATTATTAATTTTTTTAAATGATAAATGATTATTTAGTATAACTTTAAAAAATCTGATGTTTAGAAGCTATTTAAAGTACATGAAATAAACATATCTAACAAAGGACAAGGGAAATACAGGGTGGGAAAAATCTGCTTAATCTTAATGTTTGAATACATTGCCTGACATACTTCTTTTCATCCTCCACCACCGTTATTTATTTTGTACATCCACAAAATGCCAACTTGAGGGAACTCTTGCAATTTTAAAGATGCACCTGCTTTCTGACCTTTTAATGCCAGTGCTGCATTCTAAGAGTTCTAAATTCTAATTCTAAAGAGTTTTAAATACTGAAAGTCCTTCAAACAAAACGTAGCTCCTGAAAACAACACATAAAATATTTTATAGACTTGAGTCCAAATCCTCACATCACATAAACAAGATTAATTGAGAATGAATGTTTATAGCTTTCAGCTGCTATCAGAAATATTAAATAATTAGATTGCTAGCTATAACCTTGTAAGTGTGTGTGCACATAGTAACTATAATATTGTATATCTTGGAGTAATTGCATGAATATTTATGTTACAAGGCAGAGTTCATAGTAGCATAATTACACACATAGTTAGCTTGAAACACTGGGAGCTCCTTGAGTATTTTTCAAAATCAGCATGAAGTGCTACAGAGCAATTTAATCCTGCTTTATCATTTAAAATGTTATACTGATGCATATGTATACATTTTTGTCTCATAAAATGTCATTAAAGTATTAACTAAATCATTAAAACGCTTAGAAAGTAGGTAAAAGCAATTGATATAATATCCTTTCAATCTATTTCAGGCTCACTGAGCCCTATTGTAAAGACCTGAAATTGAAAATTGCTCCATTTCAGAAATTTCAGCAATTAAAGCAGAACCATCTATTACCTTTTTTAAAAAAAATTTTGTTGATTTAATAGCATACATGACATAAGTGGAGGTAAAACTGGGAAAGTTTCATGAAATTTACTGCAGTACAGAAAGCCTAAAGAAAGTACCTTGGCCCCAAAACCTTATTATGTCTATATATATCTAGCGATAGTATCCCAAGATTATGCTAATAGACTATGTTATGCCATAACATTTATCTAAGAATTACTTATTTCCAGAGTGAATTTTGGTATGTTAAGAATATGGAACAGATTTCTGTTGGTCTGCGTTCTCTGCAGTTATTCGTACTGAGCATGATAGCTTTCATACCACCCATGCTAGGTTGTGTTAAGCAGGTGTGAATGCTGTAATCTGTTGACACGTAAAACTGTGTTTCCGTAAATGACAGCAAAACTGATAGAAAGTTGATCCCAGTTTTTATGTTCATTTGACAAAAAAAATCTGTCCTTCCTGATACAGAATAATTCATTTTTTACTATCATGTGTAGCAAAGATAGATCTGAAAACTGCTCTTTTTTGTTTGGAAAAGCCTGCACAAAAGCTTTTGTGACTGGTTTCCTTCATAAGCAATCTGTTTTTTCTTAGGTAGAAAATTAGATTTAAGCTTGCTGGTTTTCTTTTTTTTTTTTTCCTTTTTTTCCCCCTTTTTTTTTAACTGCAAGAATAGAGTTGTCTTTGAATTTTCTCGTTCTCTACCTTTTAATCAGCAAATGCTGCAACTAGTACTTTAGAGGGGGCACGTAGGTCTCAGCTGAATAGAGATCATCTTCTTTGCCTCAATGGCAGTACTGGCAAAAGAAGAGGATCTGCAGGGAGTGAAAATTCATTCTGGCAGCTGAAATAAAATGTTTGTTGCCGGTAAGCCAGAAATCATGGTGATTTGAGCATTTTTCAGTTTCATACAATAGACTTAGCTTGATTTTTGGGAAGCTATATTTCTTCTTTATAAGGAAGGTATGATTATATTGTAGCAATATGTCCAGGCTATAAAGTAAAACTTTATATCATGGCATAATATCTTAAACCCTGCATGAATCATGTTACTGGGAAAAAAAAATCAGAAATGGTTACTTTACTTTTTAACTGTAATTTATAGTAATATTTTTCATTATTTTTTGTTAGAAAATCCAGGGTTATTATCTCTGAGCCCCATTCTCCTCATCTAAGAGACAAAATTACTTATCACAGTTTAAAATAAGAATGTAAAAAAAAAAAAAATAGTTCACTGTTGAACCAGAAGTCCTATCAAACATGACACACAGTTATGACACCAACATTGAGTGTATGCTTTGGCTTCAGTTCAAATGAATATCAGATCATTTTGAGTGCAATTATGAGGCCCATGCAGGACAACCAGGTGATCAGAACCTGTCAGCATGGGTTCATGAAAGGCAGGTCCTGCTTGACAAACCTGATCTCCTTCTATGATAGGGTGATCCGCTTAGTGGGTGAGAGAAAGGCTGTGGATGTTGTTTATCTGGACTTTAGTAAAGCCTTTGACACTGTTTGCCGCAGCATTCTCCTGGAGAAACTGGCTGGTCATGGCTTAGAAGGGCGTACCCTTTGCAGGGTAAAAAACTGGCTGGAAGGATGGGTCCAAAGAGTGGTGGTGGTGAATGGAGTTAAATCCAGTTGGTGGCCAGTGACAAGTGGTGTTCCCCAGGCCTCAGTATTGGGGCCTGTTCTCTTTAATATCTTTATCAACAACCTGAATGAGGGGATCAAGTGCACCCTCAGTAAGTTTGCAGATGACACTAAGCTAGGCGGGCGTGTTGATCTGCTTGAGGGGGAGGATGGCTCTCCAGAGGGATCTGGACAGGCTGGACTGATGGGCGAAGGCCAACGGTATGAGGTTCAACAAGGCCAAGTGCCGGGTCCTGCACTTGGGTCACAACAACCCCATGCAGCACTACAGGCTTGGGAGGAGTGGCTGGGAAGCTGCCCGGTGGAGAAGGACCTGAATATGAGCCAGCAGTGTGCCCAGGTGGCCAAGAAGGCATCCTGGCTTCTATCAGGAACAGTGTGGCCAGCGGGACTAGGGAAGTGATTGTAGCTCTTTACTCGGCACTGGTGAGGCCTCTCCTCGAGTACTGTGTTCAGTTTTGAGCCCCTTGCAACAAGAAAGACATTGAGGTGCTGGAGCGTGTCCAGAGAAAGGCAATGAAGCTGGTGAGGGATGTAGAGCAGAAGTCTTACGAGGAGCATCTGAGTGAACTGGGGTTGTTTAGCCTGGAGAAACGGAGGCTGAGGGGAGACCTGAAAGGAGATTGTAGCAAGGTGGGGGTCAGTCT